>PVJI01006468.1:0-86222 GCA_004026765.1 Micronycteris hirsuta | reverse complement strand
CACCCGGGGGAGCTGTGGGTGGAAGTCCCAGCCTGAGGGAAGGGAGAGATCGATATCCCAGCTCTGCAGTTGGGAGAGAGAGGGGGAATCCTCCTTTCCTTCACCTTTTTGTTCTCTTCAGGTGCTAATTGAATTGGATGAAGTCCCGCCCTGGGATTCACCTGGGTGCACCCATCGAGGACAGTATCCCTGACACTGTCTCAGTAGGGCTGATGAAAGGGCTCTTATCATATTCTAAAACTACTCCTGGATGCATAGTCACTTGCTGGGTAAGCTAATCAAGTCTAGAGCAAAGAGTTTGTCAGAATTCAAAGAACAAAGACAGAAATGTTCAAAATAAAACATTGGTGCAAAATTTAAATCATTTTATTGATCAGCCTCTATTTCCTTCATCATACTAAAAAAAGTTTCTAATAGGAAATCCATACAACTTATTCGTGAAGATTAACAAGGGATTGATGACCTAGTAGGGAAGTCTAGGAATTCTTAAAAGCCCTAATTTGTACAACTGCATTTACTTGGAACGAGTTTGATGAGCTGGCTAGAATAATTGAGGCTAAATGTAAATAATTTAAAAGAAATCAATGTTGGTTATTGTAAAGGAAAAGCTACAGTTTTTCCCTCCTGTTGTAGGAAAAAGCCAGGTGTTTTCTATTGTGTGATTGTTCTCTGTGAGTCTCTTTTTACTACTCCCACTAAGCAGTTTAATCCTGAACTAAGTAGGTGGAGGTTTTTCCCCGCCTCAAGCAGTTCTCCAAGATACTAGCTGGACGTCCTACAACTTAACTCAGTTCTGACACTGTCTGCCTGGAGATAGTATCAGATCCCACAGATTACGGGCTCAGTCCCACAAGACTGCTCCCATCCCACTGCAGATGCCAAAGGAAAGTAGTAGGTCCCTAGGTCACCCACAACTTCAGTCTGGCTTGGCTACAAATTGGAAGTTCCCATGACTCCTTCCTCAGGTTCATTTGCTAAAGCGGTTCACAGAACTGAAGGAGACACATTTACCAGTTTACTAAAGGCCATGGCAAAGGATGCAGATCAACAGCCAGATGAAGATTTACCCAGGGCCAGGTCTGGGAGTGCTGCATGGTAGGAGCCTCTGGTCCCACAGAGTTGGAGTGAGTCACCCTTCCAGTGTGGATGTGTTAGCCTATACGGAAGCTCCCAAACCCATACTTTTGGGATTTTCATGGAGGCTTCTTCACATAGACAGGATTGTTCAGTAATTCCCTTTTTAGTTCTTCTCCGTTTTCAAGCAAATGGGAGAAAGGGTTGAAACTTCCAAGCTTCTAACCATGGCGTGGTGTTTCTGCTGACCAGCCCCCATCCAGGAGTCCACCCAGAGTCACCTCCTTAGAACAAAAGACGGTCCTGTCACCCAGGGCATTGCACAGTTTTCAGAAGTCATGTGTTAGGAACCAGGGGCAGAGACCAAGTTATAAATCTGGATGAATTATAAAAGGAAAAACAACTTTATAAAACTGTAGTTTGAATGCCAGCAATATATGTAAAATCAGCAGGATATCAATTATTGTCGTGAAATTAAAATATTGATTGGGTACTGGAGATTCCTATTTTATTAATTAGACTGTTTCCTTTGTAATTTAAAATTTTATAAATATATTTTATTTGTTAGGATAAATAATGCATGTATCTGTTAAATATTCAACTGTCCATAAATGTACAGGGTGATGAGTGAGTCTCCCTCTGTTTGTTTTTTTGTTTTTTTTAAGATTTTATTTATTTATTTTTAGACAGAAGGGAAGGGAGGGAGACAGAGAGGGAGAGAAAGAGCAATGTATGGTTTGCCTCTCACGCAGCCCCCACTGGGGACCTGGCCTGCAACCCAGGCATGTGCCCTGACTGGGAATCGAACCTGCGACCCTTTGGTTTGCAGCCCGCGCTCAATCCACTGAGCTACACCAGCCAGGGCTCTCCCTCTGTTTCGATCAGTGCAGTGCTACTTTGTGCATGTCTAAGTGCACAGGTGAAAAGGTGGCAGAGTCATAGATGATGTGCCAAGTGTCAGAGTCAGGTTACCCTAAAGGAAGCAGGAAAGCTAGGAAGTGATGATTTGAAAGTAGAATGTTTGAAATTGAAATGTGGTATCAACTATTACTTAATTAAACACTATATGACATATATACTAAGCTCTTTGTTAAAATTACTTTATTTAATTCTAACATTCCTAAAAATCATCCCTATCTTGGCACCAAGAAAACAGAGTTTCAGAAAAGTTATGCCACTCTGTCCTGTTTGCACAGCTAGATAGATGTGAAACGGCAGTTTTAAGTAAAATCGAAGTGACTCCAAAACATGTAATGGTTAGAACATACTTCTAAGTAAGACTTTTCCATGGGCTAAGTATTTCTCATATAGTAGGAATATGATGGAATGTCCGTCCCTTCCCCTGGAACCTGGAAGGGCTTGTGACTCCATGAATACACTATGGTGGAAGTGGCAGTGCATGACTTCTAAGGCTGGCCTATGAAAGGCCATGTACCTTCTAGAAGTTTATCTTAGAAGAGGCCTAGCTGCCTCTGACCCCCAGGTGTACTATCAGACATGCACGTAAGGAAGCTTTGGGGATGACTATTACCTCAATCAACCTCAAACCCAACTGTGTGAGGCCCTGAGAGTAGTAGTAGTAGTAATAATATAGTAATAATAATAATAATAATAATAATAGATTGTTACCTGCTTAATCCACTATTTGGGGGTGATTTGTTCTGGAGCAGTCTAAAACCAAAAAACAAACAACTATGGCAAATTTAATATTGCACAGAGATAGGATCAGTGCTGAGTTCAATGGTACTTAACGCTACTTATCTCCTTAGATTTTATCTTCACAGGACCTTGCTAGAGACAAAATAATAACTTAAATTGCTTTTAAAAAACCTAATATGTTCAGATATCCATTGTTTAGTACAGAAATCTTTTGAATTTTGATTCTTTGCATGTTTTATAAGTCATGTCTGATGTTAATCTCCTCAGCAATGGTGGGTTTAATTCTGCGACTTCTCAGTATGGATTGCTTGATTGCTAGGCTCTCATGTAGGTTTGTCCAGGAAGAGTGCTGTGGCATTAATGGCTGTTTGTTTCTCATAAAAGAACTCCAACTGGTGTATGAGTGTGACTGCATAGAACAATGAGTTCTGGGTGAAAACACAGTCAGTTTTTGTAGGCCTAACTTTTTTGTATCTGTCTGGTTTTTAAAAATCGTTCGTTCCACCCAGATGTAGGTAAAATAATGTGCCAAAAGATTTTTTTTTTTAATTGCATCCAAGGACATTTTTTTTTCATTGCTTTTAGAGAGAGAGGAAGGGAGAAAGAGAAACATCACATGAGAGAGAAATATCTATTGGTTGCCTCCAGTATGTGCCCAGACCAGGGATTGAACCCACAGCCTAGGAATCGAGTGTGCCCTGGCCAAGAATCAAACCTGCACTCTTTCAGTTGTGGGGTCACACTTCAACCAACCGAGCCACACTTGCCAGTGCGTTGTGCAAAAGATTTTTAAGTTAGGCACTGGATTATGATTCTGACTTAATATGTTGACTTTCCCTTATGCTCCCCCTGCTGATTTCATTCTTTACTTACCTAGTATCCATCTTCACCTCAGTGCTGAGAGTCTCGGGGCTTTGAAAACACATCTTTCTTTATGTTGTCACACCTAATTTTTATGGGCTTAATGGGTCACTATCGACATAGTGAAATAGTTTGGAACTGGACTTTGAATAACAGTAAAGTGTGCAGTAATGCAACATGTAGATGGTTTCTTCTCTGTATTGTGTCCCTTACATTCCCAGAAAGCTCCCAGGGCTTCCAGTCTACAAACTGAGTGCTGGATACCCATGATGTTGAATGGTGTACACTGGTTAAGAGCTTTGTCCCAATGAGCAAACACCAGCTTGAGTTTGTATAGACTTACAAAAAAGATAGTGGGGTACCCAGGAATGGAACCTCTGAGAGTGGCTTTGGGAAGAATCTGGAACCTCGCTCTGGGATCCTCTCCCTATCCCTGTCTCTACTCCTCTCTGGGCATCTGCTCTCCCTCCCTTGTCTTTGTGCCAGCTACCTCTTTTCCCAGTTATGTTATAGAAACTTGACAACTCCCAGCTCCAAAGTTTCTCTGCTATCTTATTAGGAGTATTCTTCAAGGCTGCATGAACCTGGTTCATTTTTACAGAGGCAGCTATGGTTGCAGTCTTCACCAACCGCCCCTTGACTGCTTTGAAAGAGATAGAATGGGAATAGAAAATGAGGATAGAAAACCTCAAAACCATTGAAAACCAGAGGAGGCGGGGAGGCTCTATACTTGGGACAGTTCACGCTCATGCTGTTCCTACATGATAGCAGCTATTGGAGTTAGGAGAAACTGGGAAAACTAAGAATCTAGACTTCTGGCGAGCCCAGATCCAAAAGTTGAGCTTGCCTCTATATCCAGCTCCATTCTGTAGACACACGTAGCTCATTGTTCCATATGGCTAATGAAAAGTGCCTATCAAGAAGTTCATTTTGACTTCCTCTCTCCCTGCCTATCTTCTGAGAAGGTGATGTTGAAAGCGCATGAGGTGTGGGCTTTAAGCACATACTTATGTAATGTGAGCACTGCCTTGTGGTCTGATGTGCCAGCTTCAACGTTTTTTAGCTCCATTGTGTACACATGGCTGTTGGAAGCCCACCCGGAAAGAAGGGTATGTTTGTGTGTGATCAGTGGGGGAGAGGCTGATTCTGAATGAAACGGAGTTCAGTAGATACAGCAAGAGGAACTAATCACAAATACTTCAGTAATAAAAATTGATGGAGGATTCCTAGTTAAGCAGGGGGATTTTTGCTGCAACATCTTGCTGAACTTTTACTTATGTTTAATGTGAAAGTCTATGAATGTTAAAAGGAGGCTAGCATGCCTTATTTCCCAAATTTATTTGATTAATAAACCTCTTTTTAGGTTCCACATCACACAATTAAGAAAGTGTTTTTAGTGTTTTGTGTTCACAATCTTCCTGCAAGTTTATATAGAGAATATTCAGCAAATGTAATCACCCTAGCAGCTCTCTCCACGGGGACTCAGGCCCAAACGCCTTGGCAGGGCTAATCTGCTAATGTCGGTGCTGCCCATCAGCAGCAAAGTGCAGCTTTTAGGGGCTGGCCATCACTCAGAAGCAAGTACACAATCAATACCCCCTCTAAAAACCACTTAGTACCCAAATGAAGACATGGCTCAGATACCTGTTTTACTTTGTTCTACTTGACACTCAATCTGTTACCTACCAATCTGAGAGCATTTGCCTCTCCTGTGCCTCATACAGACCTGGAATCAGTCCACATTATAAATCAAGCAAGTTCAAAGTCTGGCACCCCAGAGGAGGAAGAAGGGAAGCCTCATCTTCTGCAGCCTCTGGGTTTAATCTCAGGCATTTTAGCAGTGGAGGCGCTGCAGCAGCTAGCAAACACTGTGCTCCGTCAGGCTGACTCATTTCTCAAACTCTGAATTCCTCCCACTCCCGTGGGAATGATTCCATCCAGCCTCCTCGTGATGGCCCTTATTTATATGTGCTCTGACAATATTACCGATTCCTTTTTTAATGAGTTTAAATAGACATCTCAAGATGAAGTGTTTGCCTTAGTAATACATATGCCTATCAGCCTCCTACACACCTTAGCATTCAGGCAGTTTTCTTTGTGTGGGTACCTGAAATTAAAGCATTCTGCCTGTTCTTTTTTTGAAATTTTCTTCAGTAGCTTAAAATTTCAATGGCCTCTTGACTCAAAAAATATTGATCAAAATACTATGGTTGAAGCATATAATTCTATTGAAAGCTATGTTTGCCTGTGAAGATGGTTCTAGGGGTACTTTCTGCTGGTTGCCTCTACTTCTGGTCGCACCTGCCTCGGTCTCCCTCCAGACTAACACTCTGCCCTGTGTGTCTGCTCACCAGCACAGCCCGTGCCTCTCACCTCCACCCATGCTCTCCCTTTGCCTGAAATGCCTTTTACTGACCCCTCCCTGAACAACTTTGATCGAGTAAGATAGTTTACCAAAGATATTTTTGTCTTATACCACTTGGAAAATAAGCATTCATTCCAGACACGGACTCTGTCAAATCAGGCTTGTGGGTCTGAGCCTACTTTAAAACATCCTGCAGGGGGACAGAGATAGCTTGGGATTGACTAAGGCTGTGTCATCATGAACTTGTCCTTAGGGTGGATGAGTCTCATGTGAAACTTTCAGTTCCATCAGAGACATGATTCTAGCAACGGCAACGCAGGCTTTAAGTGATGGAAGTTCATCTGAATTCTGCCAAACTAAAACCATTGGATGATGCACACTTCAGAAATAATCCTTATTTCTCACTAATTTGGTTGTGCAGAATTCAAGCAACGTTTAGAGCACCTCTCAGACTTAAATGATCAAAGCAGTAGTTGGTTGACACAATTATTTGAATTAATGCAAATCAAAAAACAATAAAAACAGCTGCTGTGCTAACTGATCCATTTAGTAATGAATAAAGTTGCTGCTGGTTTACTTTCTTTCATTACTTGAGTAATTAACAGTAGTGCATACTTGTCACAAAAATACTTGGGTGGTGCATTCCTCAAGCATGAATAGTTTTCTCTTTTTTCCCTTTTATTTTTGTTGTTGACACTATTACAGATGTCCCCATCCATCCCTTTGCCCGCCTCTGCCCAGCCCCCAACCCCTTCCCTCTGACCATCACCGCACTGCCATCTATGTCCATGGAGTATTCGTGTATGTTCTTAGTCTAATCCCTTTACCTTTCTTCATCCAGTGCCCCCTACCTCCTCTCCTGTGACAGCTCTCAGCCTGTTGTGTGTATCTATGCCTCTGTTTCTATTTTGTTCATCAGTTTATTTTGTTCATTAGATTCCACATATAAGTGAGATCATATGGTACTTCTCTTTCTCTGACTGGCTTATTTCACTTAGCATAACCTCCAGGTCCATCCATGCTGTCGCAAAAGGTAAAAGTTCCTTCTTTTTTTATGGCTACTCAATATTCTATTATGTAAATGTATCACAGATTTTTACCCACTCATCCACTAACGGGCACTTGGGCTGTACCAGACCTTGGTTTAGTGTGACAACAGACTACCGTTGTAGTTACCAAATCCGTTGGAAAAAACGGAGCACTAAATAGATTCTCTGACTTCTCAGTCTGGTCAGAATCAACCTGAGACAGTGGACAAGGGTCAATTCAATAAAGAGGACAACGCACTGAACAAAAATGTATCCTCTACAGTCCAGAGTTTTCCCTTTCAGACACACGGGTGGCTCAGAGGAATGCAAGCCAATGTGGCATTGAAAAGGCTGTCAGTTACTAGAGAGGTAGGGAAAGAATGAGAGGGATTTATGAACAGAAGAAATATGTGAATAGATTACTAGCTATTGCAGAGAATTTGAAGGGGGATTTCTCAAAGATACTGGGTGAGGCAACATACATTCATAAGCAGATATAGGGAACTCCTTGACAAGATTTATTAGGCAAGAAATGCACCCCTGTTGTCATGAGTATCGAGGCATCTCAGTCAGAGACCAGACTCTGGTGTTTCAGCTCTGGTTCACCATGTGGCCATTCCTTTCAGAACTCAGTTGCTTTGAATTCTAATTATGAAACTATTTGAGCCATCAACTAGTGGTGTTATTCCAAATAAGTTTGGAAAAATAATAATTCCTGCTTTTGATTAGTTATGTCCGATCCACGACTACCTCTTAAAAATGTTCAAGATTGGCTACCAAAGTTTCTTCATTCCACCCTGGAGAAGGCAGGCTTCATTATTCCTAATTTAAACCAGTTAGATTTTACACATTTACAATTCTTATTTCACTAGTCTCCACAGAAATTGGAAAGAGACTCAACTGTGGCATCCAAGAAATCCGAAGGCATGCAAATTCAGTAGTTGTTATGGATTAAAAAAATAAAGTGTGATGGAGCCTTTCAGACACAAGTAATGAGATGCATGCCTCTGTTTTTTAAGCCAATAACCAGTATGGAAGATATTGAGAAAGTTGAACTTGACTCTCATATATGTCTAACTTTAGAACTGTGGTGTCTGATTAACAATTTTGATGTAATCCGGTTAATGAACTAAAAATGAGTCCAGATCCTCAACTTATTATCTATGCATTCAGTCCACTAATTGAAGCTTAAATATCCTTAGTTAACAAGAAAAAGAAAGAAAAAAAAATCTGTTCTCTTCTAATAATTATCATCACTGAGGGGAAAAAGTGCCATTTGAGGTTACCAAATAAATTTATTTTATTTTTTTTAAGATTTTATTTATTTATTATTAGAGAGAGGCGAAGGGAGGGAGACAGAGAGGGAGAGAAACAGCAATGTATGGTTGCTCCTCACATGGCCCTCACCAGGGACCCAGCCCGCAACCCAGGCATGTGCCCCGACGGGGAATCGAACCAGGACCCTTTGGTTCCCAGCCCGCGCTCAATCCACTGAGCTACACCAACCATGGCAGAGGTTGCCAAGTAAATTTAGATATGAAGGGAAAAAATGGGACTCACAGAATGCAGTCATGGGAAGGGCTGTGGCCCCTCATTTAGGAGGAGCATGAGGATCCCCAGTGAGGCTGACCTGACAGAAATGGAAGTAGGAACTAGTCCCCTCGCCCCAAGCGCCCGGTGCCCCATCTATCACGTTCCTGACTATTGCAAAGACAGGAGTTCTTCTTGTTGACCAGGGAGTCACTTGTAGCTTACTTACATGGTGCTCAGATTCTGCTCCCTGAAAAAAATGATTCCCTGTGAGTCAAAGAGGAAGATATTCAAATTCTACTGCTGAGTAACATGCTAATATAAGTATAATAAAAATTCAATATTGAATTTCCTTATTGGGAAAAGCAATGGTTTCTTTACAGGTCTGTTGTGAGGACTAAATCAGATAAAATTGATGAAGCCTCTACTGCAGTTCCTGGCTCATAGCCAATATTCAATGCTTGTATTTCCTCCCCAAAAGAAATTTGCTTAGAGGGCAAATCCTTCCTATCAGCTAGGACAGTTTTTAAAATATAAAATATCACATAGACTATTAGTAAATATATAAATCTAGGCCTTTACAAGGAAAGTAAGTTTTAAAAAGTCATTTGGGTAAAAATATCAGATCATCTTGGAAAACAACTTTAACTGTTCTTTACTTCCTCCTTAATTAAGATATCTCCATTGTTGGATTTTAAGTTTGCTTTACTTCCAGAAATAGTAGAGTTTGGCATAAACTTTGTTTTATAATGTGAGAGATCCTGCCTGGCACACAGATAGAGGCTCTGAACTTTTAAATTCATCCCAGCAAATGTTTCATCTGTCGAAGCAAATTTGAAACTCTTCAGCCTATTAGTTTCTTAACTCCGGAACATATGAACTAATAGATTTGGAGGGATACAAACTGGATTTCTCATATTACACTAAACGATGACATGCATCCAACCTTCATTTCTCCTGTTGAATTTATTAGTGGACATGTCATTGGAACTAGTGCTTTTAATATACTTTCTAAGAGATGATCTGACACAGAAATGTAAATAAACTTTAAACATCTTGTAAAATAAAAAGAGTCTATGACTATGGATTGTTTCTTGATATTTTCACTCTGTCACTATGGCTACTAATTTTTAATAGTAAACATTTAATTGCTGGGTGTCCCTGAGACTGTGCCTCTGCATCAACGTGAGATCATGAGGGCACATGGTTTGTGATGCTGACCGTCTTCACTCCAGCAACCCCGTGGTACAACACCCATTCAGTGATCATGCCTCGGATTCTCTACTCACTAGTAATGGGGAAACAAAATTAGAGATTCAGAGATGGGAGGGACCATGGTGTTCTCAGGGATTCATTCTGTTTTATTTTTTTAATGTCTTCACCTGAGGATACTTTTTTCATTGCTTTTAGAGAGAGAAGAAGGGAGAGAGGCAGGAAGAGAGGGAGAAACATCAATGTGAGAGAAAAGTATTGATTGGTTGCTTCTCATACACACCCAGACTGCTGGTCACATGTGCCCACATCCAGACCAGGGATGGAACTTGAAACCTAGCTATGTGTTCTGACCGGGAATAGAACCCACAACCCTTTGGCTACAGGACAACGCTCCAACAAACTGAGCCACACTGGCCAGGGCTCAGGGATCCAGTCTTCAATGGACAGCTGAGAAAACTGAGGTTGAATACGTGTTTTGGCTGAGCTCACACGGTGTTTTTGAGACAGGCTGAATTACAGTCTCCCAGGGCTACTGTGTGCACACGGGTAAGTTACCTGCTTGTGCAGGTGGGTTTTCCCAGTCTCCTGCATGGGCTCTTCCTTTGTGGTCTTTCTTCCAAGTTAAACTGCGAGCGCATTTATCTCTCTACATACTCTCCCTTGGTGATCTTTTTCACTCTTTTAGCTTCAAATATCTTCTCAATGCAAACATCCCCCCAAGGACTCATTTCTAGCCCAGAACTTGACTAATCATCATTCAAGCTGAAAAACCACTAATGCCCTACACACTCCAGCTATCACACGTTTCTCACTATGTCTGCTAATTTTTACACTGTCTCAGCATTCACAACCTTGTCTGTGCCTTCATTCTCTCTGATAGGTTTTTTCCACATCCTGCTTGTTGAAGACTTACCTAGACCCCTGCCTAAGAAAAAGTCTTGCTTTTTTCAGAAAGACTTCTCAGATGTTTCTGCTTCCACAATTCCTTTTTCCCATACCTGAGTCCCCTGTACTGTTTTTAAAGCATTTTTCTTTTGCATGAAATCTGCGGTATAGAGTACTTGAATGGAGATGGAGCAGGCTTCTGTACAAACCAGGCATGAGGTACAAACATAAGCAACTGGTTGACTGAGGTGTTACTCTGGATTATGTGAGATCACAGGGAAAACATTTTCTCAAACTAATATCACAGTTAGTCAGAAAGAAAATGAAATTATTAACCAAAGCCCATTCATGCCTGAAATATTCCTTGAGGAATACTGTTTCTGACAATTGATTACTTACTGAGAAGAAACCAAAGTTAATTTCATTGCTTATAGAATGCAGTCTAACTTGACTGCTGATATTGACCCATTTCTCTTCTCTTTTCTGTTTAAATTACTTTCAATTCACTGGTAATATGAACCTTAGTAAATCAATCAATACAGAGTCTCTGTTTCTATTGATTTGTCAGAGAATGTTCTGGTAATTATCAATCATTGCAATTGAAGTAACTTTTAAAAGACAATTATTTTATAATATGTTTTTAAAGTTATTTTATGCTACAATGAGTTTCTTAAATCAGTTTATGACTTATATAATCAAAATTACTTATTTTAAGAAGAAATGTTAGACATCAATAAACCCAAGGCTGAAGTTTGATATTAAATAGTCCCTTCTTATTTGTATAAAAGTATGTGATTAAATGTCCTAATGAAGGCACTTATAACTTCGACAACTTTGAGTCATGACAAAGTCTAGTCAATGCCTGTGAAAAGTCTGAAGTTTTACCCTCTTTGCCAGCTAACAGCTGAGCCTGCCAGTTTCATGGATGCTTGCAGATGACATGAAACTCCCTCCTCAGAGACAAAGAAAAATTATTACTCCCAGTAATAGCAGTAGACAAAGTATCAGCAATTTCCCAGACATGAAAAAAGCTAGCACATGCAGTGGGATACATTATGGGAGAAGAACTTTAAGCTTCGAAAACCCCAATCTTTTATAATGGGCAATATGCCTATGTGAACTTTGTCCCGGGGGGAAGACTTTATCTTTCTTATAACAGATGGTATAGAAACCTACCCTCTGCCTAGAAGGAGACTCAGTCTCTACATTCCAAGCCTGCTCCCTGTATAAACCATTGAAGATAGTCTGCACAAGCACAGTATTTCTCCTCAGAAGACATGAAGAAAAAAAAAAGACCCATGGAGAATTATCTCCCAACAGATACATGTGAACATATTTAAAATTTGAAAGTAACTTTCTTAATTAGAGTCACTCACTTTGAGTTAAGAAAGATAATTGTGTTGGTGAGAGTACTTCAGTGAAGAGAAAGATTTTACATTTTTTTGAGAAAATACTTCTTATGAAGACAGACTTGTCATTTTTATCCTTTAACTGGTACTGGAGAAAGCCCAGCAGGTGCTAGTCCATGGCACATCTCAAAAGGAGCCCACTCACACTGCTTAATTCTGAAGCCAAAGAAACAAACCAAGCTGGAACAAGCCCGGCTGTTTTGCGTGATGGAGTTGTTTCTAGAGCATTCTGGATGGAGTGTTTTACCTCTCTGCTTCCCCACCAACTCTGTTCTGTCCTCTAGTCACAGGCCCAGGGTTTTGGTTTGTGTGTTTGTTTTAAGATTTTATTTATTTTTATTTAGAGAGAAGGAAAGGGTGGGAGAAAGAGGGAGAGACACATCTATGTGAAAAACATCAATAGGTTGTTTGCCTCTCACACTTACCTGCACCCAACCAGGTGCCGAACTCACAATCCAGGTATCTGCCCTGACCAAGAATGGAACTGGTGACCTTTCACTTTGCAGGACGATGCCCATCAGCTAAGCCACATGGGTCAGGGCAACAGGCCCAGTCTTTATAAAAACATACACCCATGTATACATGCCACCATAAGTTCAATTTTTCTGCATCAGGCTTTATATCTTATTCTTGGCATATGAGCACATATCCATTCGATAATAGATTTATATATGTTGTCAATAAATATCCATCCACACATCCGTCTTTACAACTCTCAGTTATCTGTCACAAATTTAATTAGTCTGTTGTTGATGGAAGTTGAGGATATTTCTATTCTTTTATTATTATAAACTGCTTCTATTAATATCCTTGAACATACTTTTTGCATACTGTTCTGTAAGTTTCATAAAACAGTGATATTTAAAACCAACTATAAACATAAGTCATTGTTCATAATACCTATATAAACACAAAGGAATAAATCAAAGCAATTCGTTTTTGAAGGAGTTCAATATTATCATTTCCCGGTGACAAGACAGATAGTTTTGTTTTGCATATGTAAGGTTTTGATTAGCTTTATCCTGAGATTTCTTTTTAAATTGAATTGTTTTTCCTCATGAAAAAAAAATTACTTCTCTCATCTGGAACTTTGACAGTAAGATAGTAACCACTTGGATCAGTGTTTTCACAGTGGATTAAAAAATAAAAAAGAGAGAATTAAGGGTCAACGCAGATACATACAGGACAAACACATTTTACTCTATACAGATATACAAAGCTCAGAGAGCTTTGTTTGCCCATACTTGTTAATAATTCTTACACACCTCAGATAGCCTTTGATTCAAAGCGATGGTTCATTAAGCAACAAAAATTAGCAGAAAAAGGACTATTAACCCATATCACTTTGTATGAGTAATTTAGGGGAGAACTGAAGAATTAATTAACACCCGTGAAGAATCTCACAACTTTTGCAAATACCTTAAGACAACACACCACAGAAAAGGAAAGCTTGATGACTGGTTCACTAAGTCAGGCACTCAAATTACCTAATATAGCTGCCAAGAAGGTAGCTATATTCTTACCTGTGCCTATTCTGACAGAGACATCTATTACCTTACTCTTCATCAAGAACAATGTAAGTAGTTTTCTGGTTTCTAAACTAGAAGTTTGACTGAAATTAGAATTGCCCAGGATCAGTTTCAGTTTATGAATGGTCACCAGAAAGATATACACTCTAAACCAGGGAGACAGTAGCAGGTCTTTTAAGGATATAGGCACATGGCAGATCCCAGAGGAGCCGAGCGGCAAGAAAGACTTCTCATCCTGGTTACTGACACACATCTGAAAATGATGGGATGGCATTTCTTAGCCTCCCTGAGAGCTATGGGCATGTCAGCTTCTAATCTGCAGTGTGGTGAAAGGGTCAGAGGGTAAGGGTGAGAGGTTGCCGCGGCCTGCGTGCTTTGCTGGGAAGTACAGGTGTGCGTCTTGCTTGAGCCATCTAGAGGGGTGTCCTGCAGAAGCTGAGAGTGCAAATTGCTTCCATATTTTGATTCAGTTGTGTAATATGACGTGTTTTAGGTTTTTCTGGGTGTTAAATTCTAGCTATCTGAATATGGTGGTGAATTCTTAAACCTTGTTAGAATATGAACTAAGGTGCCCCTGGTCTAAATGAAGATAGAAATGTCAAGACAATATGGAAAAATGATTATCATCAATTCCCAGTCACTTCATCATACCAATTAGTTTACTGTTCCCATCTTGTGGTGCCCTGATCACACACCCCGGAGGTGGCGGTAGGCAGCCAGTGGGCTGACAGGCTTCCTCGGGCTCAGTTTCCCTTGGCTTGCCCTGCTGTGTGCGGGAAGCCTCATCGCCTTCAGCCAACAGAATGCTTGTAAGAATGCTTCCATCATTACCCGCCTCACCTAATTGACATAGCCTTTCTAAAATTAGGCAGTATACATTTCATTACTTAAAACCCAATTTAACAAAACTTTTAAGTATATGGTGTGTATAAGTGAATGACTAAAAGACAAGGATTCTAAAAAGTAACTGAGTGTAGCATCTCCTTCCCATCTACAAGGATTTTCTGAGGGCTCTGAAATATTTCATCTTACCCTTTCTTATCCTTTCATGTTCTCCCTTCTACTCCTTTATTGTTTTTAAAAAAGCTTAGTAAAATTTATTTCCAAAAGGATATGTAAGCACTATATAATATAATTAATATAATATAATATGATTTTAAAATCACATTGTAAGGCCCTGGCTGGTGTAGCTCAGTGGATTGAGTGCAGGCCTGTGAACCGTAGGGTTACCGGTTTTATTCCCAGGCAAGGTGCATGCCTGGGTTGCTGGCCATGTGCAAGAGGCAACCACACATTGACGTTTCTCTCTCTCTCTTTCTCCTTCCCTTCCCCTCTCTCTAAAAATAAATACATAAAATATTTAAAAAAATCACATTGTGCCCTGGCTGGTGTAGCTCAGTGGACTGAGCCCGGGCTGCAAACCAAAGGCTCACCGGTTTGATTCCCAGTCAGGGCATGTGCCTGGGTTGCAGACCAGGTCCCCAGTGGAGGCCACATGAGAGGCAACCACACATTGATGTTTCTCTCCCTCTCTTTCTTCCCCCCTTCCCTTCTGTCTAAAAATAAATAAATAAATAAAATAATAAAAAAATCACATTGTAACCCTGACCATGTGGCTCAGTTGATTGGAACATTTTCCTGTACAGCCAAAGATTATGGGCTCCATTCCTGATCAGGGCACATACCTGGGTTGAGAATTTGATCCCCAGTCAGGGCACTTAAGGGACCTGACCAATCAATGTTTCTTTCTCACATTAATCTCGCCCTCTCTCTCTCTCTCTCTCCTCCTTCCTTTCTCTCTAAAGTTATTAAATTTATCCTCAGGTGAGGATTAAAATAAAAAATCACTTAAGATTTAGCTTCCTTACCAATATACACTTTTGTGCACTATTTTTAGACCTTTGAGATGACCTTTGTAGCTTCAAATAATACTTATATTTTTATTGATTCTTTCAAAAACTATAAATGTTGTGTTTTAATAGCACACCATGCAAATGGAAATACTACCTTTGTTATAATTTTTTTTGTTTTTCTCCCATCTTCTAACCCTTAATCAGTACCTTGCTTTTTTCAGCTTTATTGAGATTAATTGAAAGATATAAATTTAATATATTTAAAGTGTACAAATGTGTTGATTACATATACATATGCAATGTGAAAGAATTCCCACCATTGAGTCAATTAACCCTTCTATCCTAACTTCCAGCAAAGACAGAGGCATAGGTATATACACTTTGCCTTCTCGCACAAACAAATTAAGGACAACAACAAATTTAAAAACAAAAAATAAGCAGAAATGCAAGAAAATCTAACTGTATGGAAGTCTGGCAGCCAAGAAGTTAAAGAAGAAACATTCATCCAGACGGGTATGAGGGGTGGAGACGGGCAGCCGGGGCAGAGAGGTGGCATGGCAAGGTGGTAGCTGGCGGACAGGGCGGTACCACATTTGTGTGTGGATAAACCAGGAGGAGCAACTGGGGAGTGAGACAGACAGCCCAACCCAGACATCCATGGCTGGGAAATAAAGCCTCAAATCCTCTGGCTGTAAAAACCTATCAAGATTGCGGCAGCGGGAGAAACTCCTGGCCTCACAGGAGAGTTCTTTGGAGAGACCCACAGGGTCTTGGAAGGTACACAAACCTATCCGCCCAGGAATCCACACTAGAAGGGCCCAATTTGCTTGTGAGTTGTGGGAGAAGTGACTAAAAGTCAGCCAAGAGTTCAGCAAGTGGTATTGTTCCCTCTTGGACCCCTCCCCAATATACAGCATGATGTGGGTTTCCCCACTCTGGCAAATACCTAAGGCTCTGCCTCTTACAATGTAACAGGCACACCAAGGCAAAAAAAAAAAAAAATACAGCCAAAATGAAAGAACAAATCAAAGCTCCAAACACAGAACTAAGCAATGAAGAGATGGCCAACTTATCAGATTCAGTGTTCAAAACACTGGTAATCAGGGTTAGTTGAGTATGGTCTCAAAATAGAGAAAAAAGTGAAGGCTGTGCAAAGTGAAATTAAGAAAAATATATAAGGAACCAACAGTGAAGGGAAGGGAACGGGGACTCAAATCAATGATTTGGAGCAGAAGGAAGAAATAAACATGCAACCAGAACAGAATGAAGAAACAAGAATTCAAAAAAACAAGGAAAGTCTTACAAACCTCTGGGACAACTTTAAACATTCAATATCCGAATCATAGGGGTGCCAGAAGGAGAAGAGGAGGAGCGAGAAATTGAAAACTAAGTTGAAAAAGTAATGGAGAACTTCCCCAATCTGGCAAAGGAAATAGACTTCCAGGAAGTCCAGGAAATTCAAAGAGTCCCAAAGAACTTGGATCCAAGGATGCAAACAAGAAGACATATCATAATGACATTACCCAAGTTTAAAGATAAGGAGAGAATCCTAAAAGCAGCAAGAGAAAAAGAGATAGTTAACTATAAAAGAGTTCCCATAAGACTATCAACTGATTTCTCAAGAGAGACCTTACAGGCAAGAGGAGGCTGGAAAGAAGTAGTCAAAGTCATGAAATGCAAGGACCTACATCCAAGATTATTCTTTCCAGCAAAGCTAGCATTTAGAATGGAAGGGCAGATAAAGTGCTTCCCGGGTAAGGTCAAGTTAAAGGAAGTCATCATCACCAAGCCCTTATTAAATGAAATGTTAAAGGGACTTATCTAAGAAGAAGATAAAAAATATGAACAGTAAATTGACAACAAACTCACAACTATCAACAACTGAACCTAAAAAAACAAAAACAAAAACAAACTAAGCAAACTGCTAGAACAGGAATGGAATCACAAAAATGGAGATCACAGGGATGGTTATCAGTGGGGAGGAAGAGGAAGGAGAAATGGGGAAAAGTTTCAGGGAATAAGAAGCATAAACGGTAGGCACAAAACAGACAGGGTAAGGTTAAGAATAGTATAGGAAATGGAGAAGCTGAAGAACTTATATGTACAACCCATGGACGTGAACTAAGGTGGGGGAATGGCGGCGGGAGGGGCAGGGTGCAGGGCAGAGGGGAATAACGGGGGAGGGGGTGGGACAACTGTAATAGCATAATCAATAAAACATATTAAAAAACAAAACAAAACAAAAAAATAACTACTTGTATTCCAAGTTTTGATATGTTGTATTACCAGTTTCATTTGTTTCATGATATGTTTAAATTTTCCTTTTGATTTCTTTTAGGACCCACCAGTTGTTCAGGAATTGTTGTTTAAATTCCACATATTTGTAATTTTTTAGTTTTCTTCTTGTAACTATCTTCTGAATTGATACCATTGTGGTCAAAAAGATGATCGATGTGATTTCAGATTTCTTAAATTTGTTGAGATCTGTCTGTGGCCTAACAGATGGTCTATCCTGGAGAAAGTTCTATGCGTGTTTAAGATCATGTATTCTGCTGCTGTTGGATGAAATGTTCTGTTGTGTCTGTTAGGCCCATCTGGCCTAATGTGTAGTTTAAGCTCAAACTTCCCTTATTGATTTTTCTGTCTGGATGATCTATTCATTGTAGAAAGTGGAGTATTGAAGTCCCTACTGTTACTGCATTGTCATCTATTTTTTCTTCGGGTCTGTTAATATTTAATTTATATATTTAATGTCCCAATGTTGGATGCCTAAATAGTTACCATACTTAGAGGCTCTTGAGTCAGAGACCCTTTTGTCATTTTTGTATGCCTTCTTAGTGTCTTTTATAGTTTTTGACTTAAAGTCTACTTTCTCTGATATAGTATAGCTACCATTGTTTTCTGTTGGTTTCCATTTGCATGGGATGTCTTTCTCTGTCCCTTCGCTTTCAGCCTATGTAAGTCCTTAAAGTTGAACTGAGACTCTTACAGGCAGCACACAATTTGGTCTTGTATTTTTATCCATTCAGCCACACTATGTTTTGATTGGAAAATTGAGTCCCTTTACAAATAAAGTAGTTATTGATGTGTATGGATCTAACTGTCATTTTGTTAATTGTCTTCTGATGGTTTGTAGTTCCTTTGTTCCTTTCTTTCCCTCCTTCTCTCTTCCTTGATGATTTAAGGATTTTCAGTAGTGATATGCTTCGATTCCTTTTGTTTTATCTTTTGTGTCTCTGTTATAAGGACAATAGGTTTGTTTATGCTTTGTGGTTACCATGAGGCTCTCATAAAAATCTGATAACAGTCTATTTTAATCAGATAGCTACTTAACTTCAGGTGAATACAAAAGCTCTACACTATTATTCCACCACATTTAAAATAACCTCTTTTTCCGTATTCATTAACACATTATTCAGTTATAGTTATTTTTGATACATTTATTTAGCTATTATACTAGAGTTATAAGTGACTTACCTGCCACCCTTACAATACTAAAATATTCTGAATTTAGAATATTATGACATGTCAATGAGTGATGATTCCTTTAGTTTTTGTTTACGTGAAAAATACTTGATGCCTCCTTCAATTCTGAAGGAAAACTTTGCTGGGTAGAATATTCATGATTGGCAGGGAGATTTTTTTTCAGCACTTTGAATATATCATGTACTTCTTTCCAGCCTGGAAAGATTTTACTCAAAAATCTGCTGAGAGTTTTATGGGGATTCCCTTGAATATAACAAGTTGTTTTTCTCTTGCTGCTCTTAAGATTCTCTCTTTGTCTTCAACTGTGAACAATTTCATTGTAATATGTCTCTATGTGTGTTGCTTTAGAGTCATCTGATGGTACTCTCTGTGCTTCCAGGATCTGATATCTGCTTCTTTTTTCAGGTTAAGAAATTTTTCAGCCATTGTTTTTTTGGAATAACTTTATTCCTTTTTCTCTCTCTATTCCACTTCTGGGACTTTCTATAGTGCATATATTGGTCCACTTAATGCTATTCCATAAGTCTTTTATGCTATCTTTACTTGGTTTTTATTATTTTTTCTTTTTGCTCCTCCAACCGGAAGAATTTCACTGCTCTGTCTTTGAGTTTTCTGATTGTTTGTTTTATGTGATCTAATCTGCTTTTGAACACCTCAATTAAATTGTTTAGTTCAATTATTGTATTCTTCAGCTCTGTGATTTCTATTTGGTGCTTTTCAATACCTTGTTGAAATGCATATTTTGTTACATCATTTTTTCTGACCATGGTGAACATTTTTATGACTGCTATTTTGACCTCTGTTTGGGTAAATCATCTCCACTTCATTAATGTCAGTTTCTAGAGATTTAACTTGTTGTTTTGATTGAGACATCTTCCCTTGTTTCTCTTCCTCCTCTGCCTCCCCCTCCCCCTCTTCCTTTTCTTCTCCTCCTCCTTCTTCAATTCTGGCTATTGGTTTCTGCACATTAGATAAAAATAAATAGCCACCTGTCCCAGAGTTTACTGGTCTTGTGAAACTCACAATCAGTGTGGCCCAAACTCCTAGCTGTGTCACAAATATTTACAATTGTCTGCACCACCATCTTTGTTCTTAGTAGTTCCCAATTGTTAAGGTTAGTCTAAAAGTCATCTACATCCCAAAGGGAAGATTGCAATTATCACCTGGAAACAGACTGGTTAAAAGCCAGACCCTTTGGCAACATCTGGGAAAGTACATAGTTACGTTCTTTGCAGGGAGAGACTGGGAGGTGGACATTTTTTGTTGATTCACTCTGCACTGGGCCCAGGTGTAGAGCCATGGGGAGGTGCTCCTGTGCCTGTTACACAATTGCTTCTTTGTTTGCTCTTGTCCCATTAGACTGGTGAATGCAAGCCTCATTGGCTACCAGATCTAAGTGATTTGGGGTCTCATCCCTTGGGTGGCAGCTATAAAAGTTGGTGTACTAGATGTGTGATAAACTCCTTCCAGGGACATATTGGCAACTTGTTTTTATTGTTTAAGCAAGCAGAGGGACAGGTGAGAAAAGTGCTCACTGGCCCTTTTGGGTCTGGGGTGGACTGCAGCCAGCACTTGAGCATGCTAATTAGAAACTGGACCCTCAGGCAACAGCTTGTAAATCATGCTGTCAAACTCCTTCCAGAGAAAGAGTGGGAGATGCGCATTTTTGCAGCTCCCTCTCCATGTCCCTGGGAAGGGAGATAGCTGTGGTTAAGAACTGCTCCTTTGTTTGCTAGAGTCCGGTGGTTCTCTGGAGCTGGGAGTTGGGGATTTCCTGACAATTGCATGTCAGTGTGCTGGGGGTAGGAGTGATGGCAAGGGGGTGCCTCAGCCTTTCCTACCCATTTCACTGTGGGCATTTTCTCACTTGTGGGCAGAGTGCGAGTCACTCAGCTGGTTTCTGAACTTCTTTCAGAGGGAATTGCTTTGCATATAGCTTAATTCAACGCATCTATGTGAGGAAGGAAGTTCCTCTTCCCTATTTTTCTCCCTCTGTTCCTAATTCTAAACTAGCTTCTAAAGTCTGTACCCACAAAAAGTCTTTTCCAAACTTTCTCCCTCCCCATTCTCTCCCAGATTGTTCCCAAAGCACCTGCCACCTCCATTACACAGACACATTTGCCTTATTACTATTTCTCATGGATAAAGCCTAATTTATGGACTATTTCCGTTCCTGAATGACGTCTACCTTATTGTCCTATCAAAGTACCACTCAGGTAGTAAGTACTAAACCCACTCATTATGGTCTCTGGTGACTTATGCAGGGAAGCACCTGCTCAATCTTTTCTTTCCCAATTAAATTTATTTTCTTTATCCAGTCTGAAATATTTTTTATTATAAGTGATCAGAAAATGATACCTTAAAAGGTGCCCAAAGACCAATAAAATTATAAAGAAAAAAATCCCTACTGTGAAACACGTTGGTCTGGGAAGCTTTAGACCCTTTACTCTTTGCCAGCCAGAGATTCTGGCGGGTTTCCTGCTAACTTATGGAGCCCACAGCAAGTAAAGTCTGGAGTTGCCTTGATTTAATTACTTCAGGATTTAAGTTGCGCCCAATTAAAATGAACAGTGTTAAAGAGTGGCCCTTGGCTGCACCCAAATTGTGGTGGGATAGCACTATCGGAAGAGTACCAAACCCCTCACAGGGGAGCTTGTGAGTCGTGTGTGAATGCTACTCTCTGTTTCTAGGTTGGATTATACGTAGGTTCTTGTTTTCATTGAGAAAATGAAATTAGATAGCAGCAATAGTCCTTGCAGAAAGGGTAGGTTATAACATTGAGCTTTAATTGCAATTATCTAGGTAACTGAAGCAAGAGTGGCTCTGACTTATCTAGTTAAGATTGAGTAGACTGAATAAAATTATCCCAGTTAAACAAATCAGTATCCTATTTTGAAAAGATTTTCAGGGAAGGAAGTTCATTCTTCTTTCTCCCTGTTTGCTAGCACTGCGGTATAGAAACAATCAACCTGACTCCTGTCTATTCATTAAGTTTCTAATAACACACACAAAGTAGTGACACATTTGTAACATTAGAACATGTCCACCAGAGCATATTCCAGAAGCACACTGTAGGTGTTCTCTAACTACTTCCAAAATAAGGGAAATGTTAAATGCATTACTATTGGTTAGAATTAATCTCCACACTAAAGAGATAAATGCAGCCTTGAGTCCTGATAGTTGCCACATGGGGTGCTATGTTTGCATTTCATACACTTAGGAAAGAAAGCTATGCACCATCATCCTAATTTTATAGATGGAGAGATTGAGGCTCTGAGCTGAAATGACCTTTCTAAGATTTCACAGCTATTACATATCAAAGCTGTCTTTGGATACTATTCTATCTCAATAGTTGCTTTGCTCTTCAAGGGGAGACAAATGGGACATCTGTAATAGTATAAACAATAAAAATAAAGTTAAAGCATAATTGGTAGGCATAAAATAGACAGGGAGAGGTTAAGAATGGAATGGGAAACAGAGAAGTCAAAGAATTTATATGTACAACCCATGGACATGAACTAAGCGGGGGAATGCTGGAAGGTTGGGGAGTGCAGGGCCGGGGGAGGATAAAAGGGGAAAAATTGGGAAAACTGTAATAGCCTAATCAATAAAATATATACTTTAAAAAATAAAGTTAAAGAATAATCTCTCTTCAATATTTTGATCCAGATGAAACAGCATAATACAATTGACCCTTGAACAATATAGGCGTTGTGGCACTGACTTCCCTCACATTTCAAAATCTATGTATAACTTTTGACTCCCCAAAAGCTCACCTGCAGTTATCCCTCTATATCAACAAGGGAATAGCTAGAGGAACCCCAATGAATACCCAAATCGAGGATGCCCGTGTCCTCTAAATAAAAGGGACAGTAGCCCCTCCACATTCAAAGACTCCCAACTCTTTTCCCCCCACGGTTGTTTGAATCTATGGATGAGGAACCTGCAGATACAGAAGGCCAACTGCGTGTGTACTGAAAAGAAATCTATGTATAATTGGACCTGCGCCATGTAAAACTGTGCTATTCAACAGTCAATTATGTTAGTTAGCTAATCACAGCCCCAATATTTATGTAGGTCATTTACATCTCTGAAATCCTATGTATGCGTTCTACTTTCTAAGGGAGTCACTGTATTTTTATAATGTCAGCTTTAGAAACTGATCATTTGTTCCTTAAATTATTCTTTCCCTTTTACCAGAGGACACAAACAAAAGAGGGAGAAAGCAAAACAAAAAATAGCACTAGGAGAAAATATAGTTCCTGATGTCATATATTTTCTTTGCACTAACTCAGAGTATGGTCTCCAGATACAGCTCTAGCTAAAGCGCCACCGTGTTTACAGTGTTGCGCTTCTGGCATTGGAATTTGCATGAAGCTTTATTTTGCATACTTCGAGACAAAGTAATAACCGTAACAAAAACAGAGTAAGAATTTTCCAACATAGAGATTTTTTTAAGTAATCAATATTCACCAGTCTTCAGGTTTAATTTTAAGTATATATTTCCAAGTATGTATTTACTGTTTTCTTTAATATTTAGCCAAATTTACTTTCTCAGATCATAAAAATATTTTCTCGTCTGTCACATAAATATATTTTTTTCTTCAAAATTATTTTTGTCCAAATGAAGGAGGGAGAGAATGCAGCCATGGGAAGTGGATCTGACTCCAAAAACGGGACTGGAAATACTTCATTCTTAGACATAGAAGGAGCTCCATAATATTTGTTCAGTGAATGAAAAATGAATATATAAAATCTCAATGATTTATGATTTTGTATAGAGCTATTCCTAATGACCAGAAATTATTCATTTTATTCTTTCCTTTAACAAAGACCCATCCTCAGTGACAAGAAAGTGAGAGGAAAAATTATTTGCAGAAAAAGAAAACCTTCAAATTAATCTTAATTTTTGTCTTAGTATATGACAATGATTTTAAAAAGACAAATAGAAAGGGCATTTTAAAAATAAAAAGAAAAGAGGGCAGAGCATAAAAACTTAACGGGAACAAGTAGAATTCTAAATAAAAATGGTTCAGTAAAGGAACTGACTCCTAAGAAAAACAAAGCTACATAAGACAATGGTAATGTAAAATACTTTAAGGGACTCCTAATTTAAGCAACAGAGACAGGGCATAGCAGAGACTTACAAGAAATCTAATGCAAATTCACTAGCCCAGGATAAGGCTGTGGAAAGGCCACCTGACAACGTTTGAGCTTGGAATTCACTATAACTAGAGGCATGAAGAGTATAAGAAAGAAAATGTGAAGTTAAGATTGGAAATAAATAATAATGATTCATATGTGGAAGAAAGATGTATTGTTTTTAGCATTAAAAACACCAACAGAAGAAATAATTACTCATAAGTCTATGTAAAAAAATCCTAACTCTTCTTTGCTCCACCTGAAGCAAAGAATCGGTCTGCTCTGTGTTCTCAAAGCCCTGGGTTCCTGACACCGAGGCAGCAGCTACTCATCACATTCAGTCAGTTATCCCCAGTGGGTCATGCTGAATTGATGTGAAGGCAATCTCCCGGGAAGGGTCAAGGTGGTAGTTGCTTTGGTCCCTGTCCTAAGAACAGTGCCTGGTGCAGAGCAGATACTAAATATTGAACTGAATCAAAGAAATACCAGAAAAAGAAGCTATGAAGAGAAAGAAATCACTTTCCTCTTGTTTCAGATTCAGTTTCCTTCCAAAATATCTCAAAATTCTCTATCAACACCACACTGTCTACCCCTGCTCCTTCCCTCACCACAGTCGTTGAAGGAAGAGCTGCATCCACTGTCTCAAAATCTTCACCACTCATTTGGTCCCTGAATCTCTGAAAGCCGAATTCTTCCCCCACCGTGTGCCTGAAACATCCCTCACGTTACTCCTAACCGTCAAACCAGCTTTCCCATCCTTCATTTCTACCCAGTTTCCTGAACTCTTTTGTGGTAATTATCACCATTGCATTAATCTCCCTAAACACGCACCGCCTGTGCTATGTCGTCCCCTGTTCTGTGCACTGTGTTCTCCGGCCCAGGGCTCTCGGTTCAGTCCTCTTCTGCTCCACGTCCTCCTACCGCTCCCGGAGCTCGCTCACTCTCAGGGTCAATTCCGACGTCCAACCCTAACACCAACTCTAATGTACCACTAGTCACAGCTATTTTGGAAGCCTGGTCCTATTTTAACTGATCCCAGATGCTTCTGCCTGGATATGACGCCAGGACATTAAGTTTAATATTAATAATAGTTATAAACAGCTGATAGTTATTGTGCACTGTCCATGTGTCAGCTGGTGTTCTATGTGTACAACATAGACGTGTATCATTACCCTAACTTTACCAATAAGGAAGCAAAGGCAGAGAGCAAATAAGTAGTTTTCCCAAAGGTCACATAGTTAGGTAATTGGTAGAGCTGTGTTATACATACAGGCAGTCTGAACTTTTCCCCTGAATTACTTGTTCCTCCCTGTTATTAAAATCTTATTTCTTTGATTTGGGACTTAACCTATTGACTAAATCTTTGATTATTCCCAAAACACTGTTCTCCATGTCGGATTATTTATAAGCACTATTATTTTGTTTAAAGGCATTTACCATAGATTTCTCTCATTTCCTACTACTGCCAGTGTAATACATGTGTTCGGTGCCTCTTTGGCACTATTGAGTAGCTTGTGGGCTGGTCTTCTTATCGCCAACATCTTCTCTCTCTAACCTTTTCTACATACTAGCATCCTATATATACCTTTTAAAGCATAACTCATATCACGCACCAATTAAAAAAAGAAAACCCTTATCCACCAAATAGAGCCCTGACCCATTATACTAGTATTCAAGACCATCTGTGAACTAGACTACTAATAATTCCCTAGCATTATCACCAGATTATAACTCAGCTGGCCTTACTTCACACGGTTTCCTCTATCTTTACTCACTCACTATCCTCCGATTTATTCTTTCAATTTTTTTATTATAAAGTATTATGCTAAGGTATATAAGAGCAAGATTTATAAGACATTGTTAAAACTCCTATATGTGTGAAAGTATTTATTCTTCTAGGTCTATCTTTTTTTTAAAAAAGATTTTATTTATTTATTTTTAGACAGAGGGGAAGGGAGGGAGAAAGAGAGGGAGAGAAACAGCAATGTATGGTTGCCTCTCACATGGCCCTCACTGGGACCTGGCCTGCAACCCAGGCATGTGCCCTGACTGGGAATCGAACCGGGACCCTTTGGTTCCCAGCCCGTGCTCAATCCACTGAGCTACTCCAGCCAGGGCTCTTCTAGGTCTATCTTAAATGGCCACTTCTTCAATGAATAGTCCTTGATCACCCTAGTCAAAATCCTTAGAGGAAAGAGTGAAGCATTGAAGGTCAAGTCAGACAAATAGAAAGATGGAAAGAGTTATTGAATTGTCCACGAGAGGAAGAGTCTCAGGCAGGAGAGTAATTTCACCAGTGGGAACCTAGAGATGGAAATTATTTAAGAGATATGAGATACTTTCTTAAAACCAGATATGGGAAGTCAATACTGGGGTGAAAAACTTAAAAATAAAGACAGTCCTGTGATAGAAACTTAAAAGTAAAGACAGCTACACTTGAAGGTTATGTCAGATCTGAATAGAATTAAAAGACTGGATGTGAGGATAAGTGCAGAATAGTTCCGTCCTTCTTAGGTGAACTTCAAGATGCCCTTATTCATTTACTCTTTCAGAAAATATTTACTAGGCACTTACAATGTGCCATGCACTCTGATAGCACTGAGTATAAAGCAGTGAATGAGGCAGGTATGTTCCATGCTCATAGAGTCTAACAGAAACTTATTTTCCAGTGGTTTTTCATGGGAAGCAAGATGTATCACCAAATCTAAGAACAGAGCATATCAAGGTGAGTTATGGAATAAGGACTTTAAGAAAAGTCTCAGGAAAAAATGGTGCATTCCCTAGCAGGCAGCCAGGCAGGAGGAATAGCAAGCTGAAGTACGGTCCTGAATCAACTGTTAGACTGAATGTGGAATAGTGTCGGGGGGAGTCTCTCCTCTCAGCCACTGCGAGGTCGGCAATATTTGCTTCACAAAGGGTTACTTTTAATAAACCCAAGTGCATTTATGTCACAAAGCTCAGTATGGGGGGTCCCCACAAGGTAGAATTTACAAGAATATGTAAGAATATGAATCCCTGGCTCCAAAGAAAAGGGAAAGGAAGGGAAGTAGGAAGGCAGGAGACAGGAAGGCAGGTCAATTAGTTGGTTCCCAAGTTATACATACAAAAGTAGGTTTCAGACCGAAGCTCCCCCTCACCCACAGGGGATACATTCCCGTGCCGCCAGTGGGTGCCTAAAACCCAGGGAGCACTGAACAAAAATATACTGTTTTTTCCTCTACATACGTACCTATGATAAAGTTTAACTTTTATATGAGGTTCAGTAAGAGATTAACAGTAATAACTAACATAGCAGTGCAATGCATACTGATGACTCACACATTCGACAGCGGTCCCGTAAGAGTATCACGGAGCGGAAAGATTCCTACCATGTAGCGATGCCACGGTTCTCTTAACCTCATGGCACAACGCATTCCTCGCGTGTCTGTGGTGACGCTGGGCAAACAAACCTACTGTGCTGCCGGTCGTATAAATGTATAGCACGTACAGTTTTGTACAGGAATACACGTTAATGACAATAAAAAGCTATGGTATTGGTTTGTGTATTTACCATACTATACTTTCTATCATTATTGTGGTGTGCTCTTCTTATTTATTAAAAAATATTAAAAAGTTTGCTGTAAAACTTTTACAGCAAGGACAGCATTTGTGTGCCAGGATAGGACGGCAGCCGCCTCATACATCTCGTGTTTACCAAGTCTCTCCATTGCCTCATTTTCTCTTGTGCCTGATGTAATGTCGTGCTGCTTTGCGCAGTGACACGCTGTGCGAGTTAGTAGCCTCGGAGCAATGGGCTACGCCCCACAGCCCAGCTGTGTGGGAGGCTGTGCCATCTAGGTTTGTGCAAGTGCACTTTACGTTGTTCACACAATGGTGAAATCACCTCATGGTGGCATTTCTCAGAACGTATTTCCATCATTAAGCAGCACTTGACTGTAATAAATGCTGTAATAAAAGTTATGTAAATGTGGTCTTCCTCTCTCAAAGTATCTTATTGTGCTGTACTCGCCTTTTCACTTAAAGAAGCACTATATGGCTTCTTTGGCATATCCAAATTGCCAGCATCACTACTCTCCCACTTTGGGGCCCTTGGTAAGTAAAAGAGGGGTGACTTGCACACAAGCACGCAGTACTGTGACAGCTGACCTGATAACCTGGACGGTTATCCCCGTGGGGGACAGACAGCAGGCAGGTACAGAGTGGAGGTGCCGGACCAAAGGGCGATGCATGTTCTGGATGAGAAGGAATGGGGCCGTGTGAGCCTTCATCATGCTACTCAGAAAAGTGTGCAATTTAAAACTTATGAATTGTGGCCTGGCTGGTGTAGCTCAGTGGATTGAGCGCGGGCTGGGAACCAGACGGTCCCGGTTCGATTCCCAGTCAGGGCACATGCCTGGGTTGCGGGCCAGGTCCGCTGTGAGGGCCATGTGAGAGGCAACCATACATTGCTGTTTCTCTCCCTCTCTGTCTCCCTCCTTTCTCCTCTCTCTAAAAATAAATAAATAAAATCTTAAAAAAAAAAAAAACTTATGAATTGTTTATTTACGTATTTTTAGTTAGCAGTTTTAGATCTCGATTGACTGCAGGTAACTAAAACCATGGGAAGTGAAACAGCAGATAAGGGAAGACCACTGTAACTTGAAAGCAGGTAAGTTTTTACAAATTCAGCAGAGCTCACCTGAAAGAAATTGGAAAACAATCAGTCACATCCTCGGTTGTAAGAAAATAGTGACAAAATGGAACTATTTCACTGCCATTTTCATAACATATGTCAGTTCAGGCCTAGACAATGAAAAAGCAGAATAAGGCAATGTTTTGAGAAGCATCTTACGGAGAACAAATTATATTTTGCCAGACCCTCTGGTAGCACAGGTTTGGGAAACACCAAAAATAAGCTTTGTTTCAGGAAGCTACTGAATAATTCCCTAGGAATGAAGGGAAACTGATTTAGTGACAGGTCTATGGAATTCCATGACAGGAAGAGTAGCTAGTAGTTTAAATATTTTGTGACTTTTCTGGAGATGAAGTAAAAATAGGATGACAAGACACTGGGTCTCTGGAGAAAGGTGGGTAATAAGTTTGCAGGGACAATTTTGATAAGTCTGTTTTAAACGCTCATAAGAGGAAGTACAAGCTGAGTCTCTAGATGAAGCCCATGGTTAGCCATGCTATTGACGTGCTGGCCAGAGTTCCTGGGAACACACCACAGCAATTCCTAAGTTTTGCATGAAGACAGAGTATTGAAAATATCCCTCCTTGAGAACAGAGTTAGTTTGCGAGAATAATGTTTGGGGGGAATTTGGAATGCAAAGGGTATGAAAAAATTTCTCAAGCAATAGAGATCAAGTTTAGAAATTAGCTGGCATCTTATAAGTCTAAAATCAGGGCTATTGTTTCCTTTCTTCTCTCAAATTTCACTGCTATAGTTCTTGCTCATTGCACTCCACGGCCGTGTGGATCTGCATTGAAATGTTTATTTGCTCCCAAGGATACATATCTATTTGATATATCTGTTGAGGTAATTGGAGAATGTAATGTGGGCTTCAGATTTTATGGATATGGTATTGGAGCCAAGGTACTCTGTATAACCCATTGATTTGTTGGTTCATTGGAAATTGAGATTCATGGAGAGCTCTTGTTAATACAAATTCGACTTTGGAGGTGCTGAAGGAGTCTCCCAGCCCCCACTTCCAGGGAAGAAAGCTGAGGATGAAGCTGCTGCAGAGGGGATATTTGGCTCACAGGTAGCATCTTTGTGAATTTCCTCCGACAGGGCAGAGCAGGCGAAGATATTAAGGAGAGCTGACTTACGGACTTCATTTTGTTTTCACTTGAATTTGAATGTATTTCATTTCTTGGACTTGAATTTCTCCCTGGAAATTTAATATTGGAGGTATCTATGGATTCTATGGGTAATGAAAACAAACCTTTGGAGTGTTTGTGATGTCCTTTACTTCCTAGTTTCCACAATTTTGCAAGAATTGTCATCGACTTCCTATTGTTGAATAGAAGTGGACAGTGAGGGAAATTTTAAGGTTGTCCAATTTTCTTTTCTCTCTTCATTTCCCGTGTACTCCCTTATAAGGGACAACAAGTGACTAAAGAGATTGGTATGTCTTGACAAATGTCGTCCCATGTTTGTTTGTTTCTTTGTTTCTTTTCTTATTCATGGTACCAAGACCACACATAGCATTCATCCCTCATCTTCTGATGAAGCAGATATCCTTAATTCTTTACCTTCTATACCTGGGTCTGGTGGGCAAGTCATAGGTACCTTCAGAAGCATTTAATTTGGAGTGGGAGATAGGAACTCTTTAATCTGGTTGCCATGAGAGAATTTTGTTTTGGGGGGATTATTAGGAAAAAATTCAATTATAATGACTATAGTAATGATAGCATTGAATTGGGAGTCAGGCAGCCTGGAGTCTGTTCTGGATCCTAGCGCGGTTCCTTAGGTGTGCCATATACTGCAGGTCAAATTCGTAGACTCAAGCTTATATCAGACTATTTAGGTTTTCAACCAAGAATTATTTATTGAGAGCCTATTATATGCCAGGGTCTATGCTCAACACTAAGAAAACTGCTATCACAATTGCTAATTGAAAACGATAATTCCATCCCCTCTGGGATAGAACAGTCTGGTCATAGTGTCAAGCACTAATGAATCACAACAAAACTATAATTATAATTTTGAGAGTCTTTTTGTTGTAAACCTTTCTTTGCTGTTTTAATTTATTTTTAGCATGTGGATGCTTTATTTTCACAAGTAAATACAATTTTGAAATGCAACTTTGCAAACGAGACAACACAGGCCTAGGTTGTCCCTGACTTCTTAGTGCAGAAAGTTTAAACTCTTAGGAAGAGAGAATAAAATGGGATTTAGCTACTAAACTAAGGTCTGTGAATTTTTAAAGTTGTATTCTAAACTCTGTGCTTTCAGGGGTGATTGGATTAACCCAGCCCAACATTTCCGGAAAAAGAAATTTCAGAAACGCCATTTAAATATTCACAGTTTGTGTGTCATTGGTGAGCAGCGCTGTGGGCGTGTCCGCAGTTCCCAGTGTCTGTCGTCTTTTCCACAGGAAACATAATGGTTCTGTCAGCCCCTGAAAGTGATGACACTCAATTTTGTCTTCAAAAAATCAACCTTTGTCTTGTTTTATTCCAGCATTCCTGCCCTAGCTAGCGAATGCACAGAAAATGGATGACAAATTTTCTCCAAGCTTACAATTCAAAGTTTTTAGGGTTTTTTTTTTTTTCTTATAAGCTAAAAATCTAGGGGAAAAACAAACGTTCTACAGACTCCTCTTTAGTATTCACGGCAGCTGTATTGTCCTTACTCTTAACTTTCAAAATATTGGGAAACTTTTTTCCTTAAGATTTTTTGGTTGGTTTTTAGCTTTCTTGTACCTGGATTTTAAAGAAAATTGCTTATATGTAGATTGAATGTATAAAAATATCTCCTTATTAAAAGGTAAAGAAGGAAAGCTTCTTTTCACTAAAACTTCACAAAAGGGGGAAAGTAACAAACTCGTAAGATAGTTGTAAACGTAACAGCTTTGGAACCAAATTCCTCCCAAGACTTTTTGATGCTTCTGTGGCCCCTGCCTGACGTCTCCTCCTTGTGGAGGAGGCCAGAGGGGCCGGAGCGATCCTGACAGGTCACTGAACAGTATGTTGAATGTGAGAAACCAAGAACTCGTGTGTTTTCTTCCCAGTAGCTCAATTAACTGGAAAAGGAAATACGGTTCAGCTGACAGAGATATCGACCTAGTTTGCTTAACTTACATACACCCAAGAAGAACTTCAGTGTGTTCATACCATCGTGCTCTTGTGGCAAAAGAAATGTAACCCTGATAAATGGAGAATGTCCGAATAACTCAGCCTTGGTGGAAAGAGTTTTGAAAGACATACCATTTAATAGTCATAAGTGACTTTAAAACAATCTCATTTTAGGTGTTTTTCTTACAAAGAACACTAGAGTAGATCCATTCATAAACTGTCAAAGAGTCTCTCAAAAGCCCCTATGCCGTGCTTCAGTATTCTCGTGCATTCCCATGGCTCTATATTCCTGAGAGTGCTAAAACTTACCTCTTGGGCCAATTTCTCACCTTTCTTCCAACTACTTGTAGTGTGTGGATCATCTTAACTTCTTCCAAATGAAAAGATATTCTTCTTCTTTAGCAAGAAAGGGAGTAGGGAAATAAGTACACAGTAGAGAACCATCTTTCTTGGGCAGGGTGTGTGCAGGAGGTCCGTCTGCCCATCACAATTAGTAAGATTCACGCAGACAGAGTACTGCTCAAGAGCCCCCAAGGGCCTGATATTCTATTTTTCCAATCCATGAATCAAGCCACTTACCACATTCTGGGATTATTATAGACCTTGGGCTACAACTATGAGCAAAAGGGATAGCACCGTTTTCCTGTATTATTTTTTCTATCGTTCCTATAACAGGTTACCATATACATAGTGGCTTAAAACAACACAAATTTACCTCTTCCAGTTCTGTAGGCTAGAAGTCCAAAATGGACCTCACTAGGCTAAAAGCAAGGTGTCTGCCAGGCTGCCTTACCTTCTGGAGGCTTTAGGGAAGAATCCAATTCCTTGACTTCTCCAGCTTCAAGCAGCTGCCCACATTCCTTGGCTTGTGGCTCCTTTCTTCCATCTTCAAAGCCGGCAACATTGCATCTCTCTGGTCATCCTCCCACAATCACATCTGTGCAATTTTCTTCTTCTACCTCTCTCTTTTTTTAAGGACTCCTGTGATTATGTTGATACCACCTAGGTAATCCAAAATAATCTCCCTTTCTTAAAATTAACAGGTTATTAGACTTAATTCCATCTGCAACCTTAATTTCTCTTTGCCATGTAATATCACATACTCAAGAGTTCCCAGGATTAGGATATGGACATCCTTGGCAGGGGTGCGGGTGAGGATGTATTACTCCTCCGACTATATAGTTTAGTAGGAGATCTAAACAGGGAAGTCGGTAATCACGCTACAATGAGCTAAGTGATGATAGGGAAAGACTGGGAGTGACTAGAAGGGTCACCTAGGGTCAACTTCCAGGTTAGAGAAGGCTTTTCAGAGAAAGTGACGCTAAAGCTGAGATCCAGAGGATAAGGAGGATAAGCCAATGGAAGCCATGGTTGTTGAGGTGAGAGGGTGAAAATAATATTCCATGCAGAAGGAATTCCAAGCACAGACCCCCAGAAAGCAGAAAGGGAGCAGAGGGGATTCACCAGGTCAGGGACTAAAGAAAGTTACTGACTAATGGGGCAGGACTAGGTATGGGGTAGGGGCATGTGAGTCCAGGAAAGCAAACAAGAGCCAGGTCAGGAAGAGGTGTGTTGGCCTTTATAAAAGGGCAGTGGGGTCAGGCCCTGCCTGCCCACCTGGGAACGAAGAGCTGGCTTGAATGTTTCTGTGTTTAGATCTAAGAGATGTAGATTATTGAGAGAAGCAAACCATGGGATTAAATGAGGGAAAAGACTACTTGAAAAATAAAACTTAGGAGGCAAACATGTTCAAAAGTACCCATTGGTCTGATTAGAAACCTCAAAGTCAACCAGATTATTACAATTTAATTAAGTTTTCTATAAGTCGGCAATTAGTGCCAATGAACTGAAGTCAGGGCGGGGCCACCCTGCGGTTCAGCTGTCCTAGGGGAGAGGGAGGTGGGGACTGCCTTTGTCATGTGACATTATAACAGTTTACACATATAAAATTCATAGTGGAATTAATTCTACAAATTTGTTACTTAACTTTTAAATGTTTTTAGTGACTTATTTTTAAGTCACCTCTCCTGAAATTTAATTTCTCCCAAATAGTTGGCACTTCCTTTTCCACATAGACAGGTCTGACCAATAGATCTTTTCCAATTTAATGGACAGAAACATGCTACATTTTACTCCAGGATTCTAGTCCTCATCTCCTTAACAATTTGGTTGGACTTTAAAACAAAATAAAGGAAAAGGTGATGATCGAACCTTTAAAGATTTATGAGAAGCATACTGTCTCTGAGAAAAGTTGAAACCCAAGAAGCTGGGAAATGAGATGCACGGAGGAAAGTGTTTTTATCCTGTTGTGTGTACTTTCCAAAACACCTGGAGTTGCCAGCTTGGGCAGAACATCTCATAACAAGCTTTCTGGTGAGAGTTCTGACACTTCCACTTCTGGTTCCTCCTGGAAATGCCACAAAACAAGCCTTCTGTGCAGCATCTCAGGAACTGTCATGCCAATGCAGGAATTACAGGAAAGAAAACATCCAAAAATCTCAGAACTTCCAAAAGCTTTGGTTTGAAAGGAACGGCCAAGCTCTAACTATACTCCAAAATCCCTGAGTTGAAGATAAATGTATCAGGAAAGAAAGATTTTAGCTGAAAGTAACAGAAAACTGGATTAACACAGGCTTAACCAAGAGACATTTTCTTTTTACTTAAAATCAAAATCAGGAGGTAAGTTGTTCAGAAATGGGCCCGGCACTCCACAATGTTGATTTCATTGCTCTTTTACTTTTGATCAGCTTCAGCATCTGACGCTTCTTTGTTCTGACCATAAATTTGTTGTCTAATCTAGGAAATTTATGAGTATGAAAGAAGGCATTATCAGTCATTACACTGGGACAGCAGGATCCACTGGGGACTGTTTTAGGCAAACCAGTACATACGGTTACATTTTTTCTTTTTTTTTTTTTTTTTTTGCATGTTACTGCCTCGTTGTCTCAAAATGGCTGCCACAGTTCCAAGTATTGGTTCTGCCACCATAGGGATAATTAAATGAAAAAAGCAAGGGGAAGAAGACATGATAAGGAGCTTGCTTCCTAACCCCACCCTTTTATCAGAAAGAAGCTGCTTTCTCAGAAGCCCACATTAGGCATCTATTTATACTTTACTGCCACCTGCAAGAAAAGCCGAGAATGTGTGTGAGCTAAACAGAACCAAAATTTTCATGATAAGCTTGGAACACTAATAGTTTATCACCTACTGTAGGGTCTACCAGACAAAATTGGGGATCTGTTAACAAGGAATAAGGAGGGTTTTCTGGTCTGTAACTAACAGTGAAGGTCTCAGTCAATGTTAACTTGCAGCCTTCTAAAGCAGGGGAATTGTTTAGACTTCAGTTTTTGAACATAACTCTATGTTAGAGTTTCTAATGTACAGTGATAGTCAATTTCTCCCTTTATTTCTTGTTATACATCTACTTTGTGTTTTCTGCCCTCTCTTGCATTTAGGTGTGGCTATATGACTGTATCCTGGCTAAAGAAAAGTGAGCAGATACAACATGTGCCACTCCTAAGGGCAACTCTCCCTTTCTCTCTCCACCTTTCTCTCCCTCTCTGCTAACAGAAGGAAGAGCACAGAGGAAGGTGAAGTCTTCAGATAAAAAGAACTTGGGTTTCTGAATGACAGAGCAGTGCAGGGCCCTCTGGGTTGATGGGATGGTGACATGATAAGTGACCGAAATACTGAGGTCATTTGTTAATCTCAGACAGCCTGTTCCAAAGAGTATGGTTCATTGGAGTAAATTTCTTATAAATTGAATGTACTTGCCTCACTGAGGTGAAAAACTATTTCACTCTTTCTAACACACCGCACAGAGCTTGGCACAGTCGAGGCCCCTCGTTATATGTTTGTAAATGAATGAATAAAAGGAAATTCCCAAAGGAGAATAAAGTAGGCTTTTTCATCGGGTGTTTGTAAAATGCAAACCTAAAATACAGTGCAGTCTTTATATCATATTCTGTGTCCATGGTTCAAGGCAATTCTTGATAATAACACTAAATCATTTTAAATTTTGTTTTCTAGAATCAACTCGTCCCCCACTAATTGCTCCTCACTACCAGGCGGGAAAGCGGTATTTGTCTTCCGTGCGGAAGTCCTCGGCACACAAACTAGCACTGCTCTTCTCTACCTCCTGTCGTGGGTCATTTCAAGGCACTGTTCCTATCAGACCTGTCTTTGCTGTCAATTTAAACACACGTGAGGCCAGGAGCTGCCCAACACCAGAGGCATCTGAATCTATGTCCCATCATCACTCATCTCTCTGACCTCTCTAGAGAGAAGAGCTGGGCTTTCTGGTTTCCCTTCCTGTGGGCTTCTCCTTGCATTTCTGAAGGAAATGGAGCCACAGGTCTGGCAGGGCACCAGGGCAGTGGGGGGGTGGCAGGGTCTGGCTCTGCCTGACAGCCTGTGAGGACCTCCGTTACCGGGTGTTAGATGCGGCCACTCACACGGGACTGCTCCTCACTCGGGATTTTGTTGGACCCTTTCCTGTTCATTAAGCCAGTTATTAAGCAACAACAACAACAACAACGACATAATTATAATGACAACTATAAAAATAAGTAAAAATGATAAAATTGTTTTTGGAATAAATCATACTTTAAAACGCCTTTGTTTCTATGGGCCTCATCTGGCTCTTCTCACCGTGAGTGATTCAGGGTGGCGCGAGGTTAGAGCAGGAGCGTGAAGAGAGTGTGGGGTTGGAGTCAGAACCTTGCCTTACCCCTCATGAGCCACATGGCTCCGGACCACATCTTGTCATTTCTGACTCTCATTTTTCTTACCTAAAAAAATGGAGACAGTAAGAAGGCATTAGGATTTTGTTGGGAAGAGAACATGAGAAAAAAAGATTGGCTGACGATTCCTGTTACCGTTGCTCTGGCAGCCTTGGAAGCTGTCGGCACAGCGGGCACTCACGCAGTCAGACCACACTTCCTGCCTAGGGGAACGTGGAGGAGAGAGTGCCGCTTGGAGCCACTCAGGAAGCAGCGCAGGACAGGAGATTTGGACCTTCTGGTTCAGTGCTAGTTCTCTGCAGTCTTAGCAAAAGGACTCACACTCCCAAACTTCATCCTGTTTGTATGTTAGATTTCTTCGGGTCAAGTGCTACTCATGAAGGGGCTACTTCATTCTCTGAGTAGCGCTTATTAGGCCGGCCTACCTGTAACATGGTTCTACCATGCCAAGGCCTTGGCAAAGGGCACAGAGAACAGCAACATCCAAAGAAAGAGTTCTTTTTTTTTTAAAGATTTATTTTTTTTAGACAGAAGGGAATGGAGGGAGAAAGAGAGGGAGAGAAACATCAATGTGTGGTTGCCTCCCATGTGGCCTGCACTAAGGACCAGGCCTGCAACCCAGGCATGTGCCCTGACCGGGAATCGAACTGTCGACTCTTTGGTTCTCAGCCCGCGCTCAATCCACTGAGCTGCACCAGCCAGGGCACAAAGAAAGAGTTCTAAACACCATGATCCGGGTGACTCCCAGTGCACTGGTCTACCCAGGGCTGTAAAAGCTGAAGGAGAGGGAACCACGTCATCACAGAGTGCACAGGGGCTGCGGGAACTGGCCGTGCGCTTCTAGACACTGCCGTGCTCCCAGTGCGTGGCGCTGCAGAAAGGATGCAAGCTGTGCCATGCAAAGCCTCTCTTCCCTATTACCTTGCATGTCGGTGATTCCTTCCATTCTGGAGGTGGATCTGTCCCCTAACATTGCTGATCACAGTACAGCCACTGCGTGAACATTATCTTCACCCAAGTGACAAAGTTCTTTAGAAAAATCTGTGCCTCTGCCCAGGAAGGCAGACTTCCACAGTCAACGTGAAAAGAGAGTACTCAAGACAGGCCACTTGCAGTAGCTCCAGCAAAATGGGTGTCCTAAAGATGGCATGTACCTACCTCCAAGATCTCAAAAGCCATCACAGGGGATGTCTTAGAAGTATAGGGTGTTGGTGACTTCCTGTTCTGTGAACCACGGCACACAGCCCTCCATGCACCCCGTAATCAACTACTGTCCTAGATCTGCAGCAGAGGGTTGTGGGTTGGCAAAATCAGTCCTGTGCAAAATTGAGACTGGAAATACTAGAGGCTGCGGTTGACAAAATTCATAGGCGTGGCCGAACAAGAAAATTGGTAATTAATTAAAATGATGAATTAAAAAATTAAATAGAAGCCAAATTATATAAAAATCTGTTCAGTTTTCCAGTTCATTTATTGCATTCTACGTTAAAATTATTGCATTCAAGTTGAGGCATTTTATCATTTTTAACTTGTGATACTTAGCTTATCATCTCATCAAAAATATCAATTACAACCCACTTTAAATTATGTGCTCTGTTTATTTGTTCCTCAGAGAACAAAATATTTACTAGACTTCTTTTATTCATCAGAAGTCTTACTCTGACCTTAACATGTTATCTTATTTTATAATCATAATATTCACTCTTCTTTATTGTTTGCTGGGTGCCTGGCCCTGCATTAAAAGTCTTTGTCTATATTATTAATTCATTTAATTCTCAGAATAACCCAGGAAGACTACTACTGTAATTATCTTCATTTTTCAAAGAAGGAACTTGAGGCACAGAGAAGTTAAGTAACTTGCCCGAGTTCAGCAGTAGGCTCAGAGCTGCAATTTTCCTACAGGATTCAGGCTCCAACCACAGCTGCCTTCCTAGCAAACTCCACAGACTCCTCACCACGCCTCTGAGAAAGGGGACGGCCTTGAGATCTTCTAGCCGGAAGGAGGTGGCGCTTTGTGTGCCCTCTCACTCTGTTCCACACTCCTGAGGACCAGAAACTACTTTTAATAAATGTTGACTGAGTAAATAAAGGTGTAAGTATCCTTACTTTGTTTATAAGAAAAAAAAATTAAAGCTCTGAAAAACTAATTCAGGGCAGAGCCACTCAAGATTCAAAATCTAGTCTTGTCTGCTTCTAAAGCCTCTGGCCTTTGCCCTCCTAACCCAGCAGCATGTGTTCCGTATCTTTGAGTTTTCTTCCAGGGGGCGTTTTCTTTGATGTATTTGCAAGGCATCTTCTTCCTCACTTAACCTAAAAACTTCTTGGGGAGGGGTCCTTTTGTTCTGGGCATCACCAATACCCCACTCTCTGTAACAATAAACACCTAGCGAAGGTTTGTTGCAGTTATTATAATAGAAATGAGGATGAAGCCTTCATTTGCTTCTCTAAGATGAGTGTTTCTTTGTTTTTTTACAGAAAGCAATGGTCAGTGATGAGATCATTTTTATTCTATCACTATAACTTTTGCTTGAGAAAAACATTAACAAGTATCTCCTTCCAGAAATCTTGCAAATCAATTTGTTTAGTCATCAGGGCCCCGCAGCCATCTGTTACTCAGCTGCAGGAGTTGTTTACGTGTGCTTTTGCCCATTCATCTGTTTCGTGTTTCCTTTTGTCCATTTCTCACTTAAGATCAACGAAAACCTGTCAGTGTGTGAGGAAAGCCAAGCCCCGGTCAGCCTAAGCTGAGGAAGAACTTTCCAAGGGGGAGGAAGACGCAGAGGGCAGAGGGGAGAAAGCCCCCTTCTTATTTTCAGAAGGTCATTTTAAATTTCTAGCTATGTAGTTTTCTTGTGTCTGACCTTCAAAATGCCCTTTAGACTGCAAAAACATCAGGAGTATAAAATGAACCATTCCAGTTATGCAAACATTTCTAACTATGTCACTACTCTTTATAATATTTAAAGAATATATACATCTTGCAGCTAGGGAAAAGGTTTTGCTTCTCCAACTCAGAGAACAAGGTTATGGAAATGCAGGGGTTTTCTAATAAAAGGGATGCTATCCGCCTATCAACTCAGAAACACCATCTTTCCTGATAATTTTGAATTGATCTCCTCCAATTAAATGTTGTGAGGGAATACCCAAACCAAATTTGCTTCATAAAAATGAAATTAATTATCCCACATACCTGAAAAGTCCAGAGATAGGCATAAATTCAGGAAAGGTTAGATCAGAATCTGAATAAAATTGCTAGGGCCTAGTTCCTTCCGTCTTTTATTCCTGCTGCCTTCTGTACAAGGTCTTCTTCTCATGTGCTCACAGCGGCCAGATGGAGATAGGAGTTCCAGTGACATGTTTGCAGGTACACTGCAAAGGGAAAGGACTGCCCTTTTTCAGTTCCAGAAGCTGCAGGAAATATCTCAGCATCATTCATTGCCTTTGATGGTGACACACCGCTTCTGCAATCCACCACAGGTGCCAGGGGAAGCCGTGGTGCTGACTGGACAGGACTCAGTCCCTTCCAACTTCTAGACCTTGGATGGGAGATGGAGAGGTGAGGTTACTCTACTGGAACCACTAGTGGATCCCCAAAGAAAATCTGGAGCTATTAACTAAAGATGGGCAAACAGATAATGAACAGAAAAGATACAAATGGCTAACAGTAATGGTGCCTACATACTATGCAAAGTTATTTGGTCACAGGTATTTTCAAGAGAGAACAATAAAATCAGAACAATATGTATCATATGACCTAATTGTGTAAAAATAAATACATTTCTAGATTAACATTTAAAACAAGCATTTAATATTTAATAGAGTAATATAAAATCCTAATATAAATATTAATATCTTAATATAAATAATTGAGGAAAGTATGAGAAGGTTGCAACACCCATTCTCCCTTTTGCCCTTCTTTAGAAACAAAACTAAACTAAAACGGCAGAAAGAATGCAAAATTTGTTTTCAAGGTACATTGCCACCCAGCTAAATGCACATCTCTCTGTCTCCCTGGTTGTCGTTTACAGCCATTGGCCAACTTCTGGCCAATGAGGTGTAAGCAGCAGTGTTGTAAGGTACTAAGGGGGCTGCTTAAAATGGAAGTGATGGGCTCTCCTTTCCCCCTCTTCTTCCTGTTGGCTGAAATGAACAGGCCAGGGTTGGAATGAGAGATGGATAAAGTGTCCCAAGTCCCTGAAAACTGTGAAACCCTCAGCAGTTACCTTTCTAGTCCTCAATCTCTCTACCTCCTCCAGATTCATATTTTATGTCAAAGAGAAACACTTATTCTACTTCTCTTAAGACAGTGTAATTTGGAGATGCTGTGGTTATTTATGATAGTTGTCCCACAGAGCCAAATCCAATCTTGAATGATTCAGAAGAGCACATACTAAATTTTTCAGTAGTTTCCCCAAGGAGCTATAACAGGAACATGTATTGGGAGCCACAATTAAGATTGTAAGTAAAAGAAAAAATGAAAATTGTCTTATCTATTCCCATATTGGGGATTTATTTGATGAAATATTAGCTAAATTGACCTGATTTCAGAATGGTGAAGTTCAGATAACTGTATTTTGATATAATAGTATGACAAAGGTTATTGACTCTCATGTCTAGGGAATAATTTGTGTCTTAGTCATTAAACCAAGACACAAATAATAGTAGGACACAGTAATGAAGGTCAAAATCTCTGCCCTTAAAAAACCTCGCGTGTTGGAGGAAGACAGATGGGAAAGCAAGCACTTAATAAATAGTGTGAAAATGTTATTTTAATGCTTGCACAGTGTTCTATGAATGCAGATAAAAAGGACACTCATCCCTAGTTTCAGTGGGTCTAGAGAGGCTCCCCAGAGGACAGAATGTCCTTGCAGGAGGAAGCCTTCGAGGGACAAGAGAAGGAAAAAGGTAGAGAGAAGGGGAAAATGCAGAAATTGTTTCATTAGCATGTACTCACCTCTGGTGGCTAACCAAGCAGATATGGGGAAATTTCACTTCCTCTAAAATGTCAAGTCATCCAGTCTCCATTGAAGGAGGAGCAAGACTTGGCCCAAGAATAGCAAATTCCTACTCTAGGAGATAAAAGTAAAATTTGAATCTAGCATAGAAATATTATTTCTGGAAGTAAGTCCCTAAACTTGTATCTCTATCCAAATTGAAGAGCCAGTAGTGGTATGAAGCATACTTTTGGCCGTTCGTGCATGAAAGAATCACACTTTCTCGTCCTACACTTAGACTTCAACACTCTCTATGATTGAATGCTCCTGTTTTGTAGCTCAAAGGTTTACATAACCTTAAAATGAACACTGTTGAGAAGCTTTTGAGGATGAGCTCTTTGGAACGTTTACAAACCTACTTATACCTAAAGAGAAGGCTTTGTTATTGAGAAAAGCTGTGAATACCCCTAAAATGAAAAAAACAAAAACTGCTATTACTAAGAAATTCATTATAATATACTGTAATGTGCATACGCTTATTACAGATTACGTTCAGAGTGAAGAGTCACACAGAGAGAGAGGAATAACACAATAGAGAAGACAACAGCTTCCCTCCTGCATCCTCCATGAAGTAGAGATTGTAAAGCTCAGATGCCTACAGGGGACAGGCAGTCACCACACAGCCCTAAGATCTGGAAAGAGACAAACATGGCTGTGGGGACTAACCAACCAGCTAAAAGAAAAGCCATCAGCTTGCTGCAACAGATGCAACTACTTGGGAATACAGCCAAGTGTCCATATCTAGTCTTTTGAGAAAATCTAAAATAGAGATTTTTATGTGGATTCTCCTACTTTTTAAAAAATCCTTATCCAATGGTATTTTATTACATTGAGAGAGAGAAAGGATGAAACAGAGAGAGGGAGAGAGAGGATGAGATAAATGAGAGAAAGAGAGAGAGAGAAACATCAATATGAGAGAGAAACATCAATAAATTGCCTCCTGTGTGCACCATGACCTGGAATTGAACCCGCAGCCTAGGTATGTGTCCTGCCTGGGATCAAACCCGAAACATTTTGCTGTATGGGACAACCCTCCAACCAACTGGGTCACCTGGCCAGGGTTCTCCTACTTTTTATACTAATGTCTACAGGCTCAATCAGGCCACACATATTGCAGTTGGCAATCTCGGTGAAAAATAGCAGAATCATTTACTTACAGCTCCTTCCATAACAGAAACAGGCTGCAAATGTAAAGGTATGAGGTTTTTCCCAATATCCACCTTAAAATGAGAGAATCAGTCAGTTTGGTTAGATCCATTCTACATGAATTACAGAGAAAAAGAGGTGCTAATGATATTGTCTTAAAGCCATTCTCCCCTATTAAGCCTTACTTCCCCTTATCTTTAGACGGTTATTCTAGGGTGTTTACAATTCTATCTAAAATTAGGCAAATGAAGATTACTTCCCAGTGGATTCATTCTCTGGCCCCAGAGGATGAAATCAAAAGAGTGAACAAATTGTACTACACTGTTCAAATGATTTTCAAATATTTTCATGGAGACTGTGTTGGGCATATTGATTTCTTGAGAGGGACAGAAAAAAAAATTAAACCATAATCTCCCCAGCAAAATTCCCAAAAGATGTGTTAATTCACAAGCTCAATGAGTATTTTCAGAGTACTAATTGCTGTATGTCCTAGTGTTTCAGATTTATGAAGGGGAACAACTCAGAGACTCTAACAGGGTGGAGTCACCTATGTCTTTGTGTGGTCTACCAAGTGGACCAACCAGTCTTAAGTAACCTTCTTTATCTAATTGTTTAAAATCATAAAAGAATTGTAAATATACATGGTAAAATTTCATAGGTTCACTGAGGTTTCATGTCTAGATCAAAATGTGCTGGAACTTCAGGACCTAACGTGTGCAGCTGATGCCCTGGAGCGACTTGAACATGTGCTGCACAGCCACCCGTACACTGCAGGTGGCCAGGTTCAGGCAGACAGAGATTCATCGTTTGTTATGTGCCAGGCACAGCTCCAAGATCTCAGGACACCAGATCAATACAGTGTCGTCTCTTCTCCTCAGAAAGCCTAGGGACTGTGAGCACACCATGACAGGCTAGAAGACACAGGCGAAGAGACCCTTGTACACCCATTTCCCAGCAAACATCCCAAACATCAGCTGGGTTATGCACCCTCCAGTAGAAGCCCACCCCCTCCCTCTACTCATACCCAGAAGACAGAACCAGACTATTTATTCTAGCTTCCAGTAAGTTCCTAATATTTCATGAATTCCCAAAGACTGCTAGATAGAGTTCCCATTTTAACATTTATCTGAGGAGGATCCATGGATGTTAGGAACCTTCCATTCTTTAGAATTCGACACCTAGGAAAACTCTACTGCTTTGTTCTCAGTGAGCTATAAGAGGTAAACAAGCTCAGATCTGTTAGCCATCAGAGAACGAAAAAACTTGTGACTGAAAGTATTTTATTTGTTTAGTCATTTTTTTCACTGTTCAGCTTATTAAATAAATATCTGTGAAACAGCCGCATGTGCATCTGGAAACCTCCACTGGTTTAAAGCACAGTCTCTTCTTCTGCTCCTCTTGCCCGTGCCTTCTTTTATTTCCCTTTTTGTTTGTTTTCCTTGTTTGTCCCGTAAGTGTTGACATTTATCTCTGTTGACAGGCTCCATTGGGAATCTCACCCAAATTAAGGATGATACTGACCCACGAAGGGCTCCCAGAACGTGTCTAGGTGGGTATCCCTAGCCCCTCATTTCCAGTCCACAGTAGACATTTCTACCTGGAGTTCTTGTTGGTAACTCAATCCTGATGTGTTACAAATAATCACTTTTTTTAACTTGCAGGTATTTCCTCTTCCCATGCCCCCCTCTTTCTGTTGAAGGCATTTATCCAAGATGCCAGTTTTCAACCTCTGCCACTTCCTTGGCTCCCACATCCAACCCACCAGAGAGTCACAATAATTCTTAGTTGGAGAAACATTTGCATCTATTTCCTATTTGTCATCATTGCTGTCGCTATTCTAATTCAGATGTAATCATTTCATTTCAGGATTGAAGAGGTGGCCACCCAAATGGACTCCATCTTTTTCTCTCCCTCCCATCCATTTCTCCAGCCAGCCATTTTTCCCACTATCCACAGTGAAGCACATCCCTTCGTGACTATTTCCCCTGAGAAAACCTCTAATGTTCCTCCTACTCCGAACAAATGAGGTCTTCTATGGGCTGAATTATGTCCACCCAAAACTCATACGTTGAAGTCCTAGCCTCTCATACTTCAGAAAGTGACTCTTTGGGAGACAGTCTTTAAAGAGGTGGTTGAGGTGAGATGAAGTCATGAAGGTGGTTCCTAAAGCAACGTGGCCTCATTAAAACAGGAACGTAGGACACAGTCACATGAAAGGAAGATCATGAGAAGACACAAGAAAAGGTGACCATCTACAAGTCAGGGGAAAAGGCTCAAAACAACTCTATTGACACCTTGATCTTGGACTTCCCACCTCCAGAACCATGAGAAAATACATTTGTATTGTTTGAACCACGCAGTCTGTGGTTTTTGTTATAGCAGCCCTAGGAAGCCCACACAAGGTCCAATGTCCCCTTGTCGGCACCTAGGACTGCAGAGTAGGCTGCTGAGTGCCAGTGGCCCAGGAGCTGAGTCCCTCCAGGTACCTCCCCAGGCTGAAGGGAGCTTTCTCCTTCCTCAGGGGCAAAACAGAAGTAAAATAACACAAAGTCTCTATCTTGGGGTCTGTTTCCTGAGGAGTCCAACTAATTAAAAAAAAAAAAAATCTCTCCATAATTTGACCAAAACTGGTCCTTCTTCCCAAAACTCAGGTCCATTTCCATTTGTTTGAAATTAAGGCACACTTCACACACCACTCCCTCTGTGGGGCCCTGCCGAGGGGAGCAAATCCAGCTTCCTCTGAACTGCCGATTGTATCACTGCTCTTTTTATATTTATCATTTTACTTTAATAAATATCTACCTCTCTTTCCTTTTATCACAATGAATATTCTTTGAGGTCAGTGTCTGTCTGCTTCATTCTTATATTTCCAAAGCCCCCAGTACAATGATTATTGTTGGTAAAAGTGAGAAAAGACTAAATACAAAGCTAACTATCTCTGTGTAGTGAAATAAGTGGTCACCTTTAATCCTTTCTCCTATCGCCATCATCAATTTACTTTCGTTGATAAAAGATTCCAGGTATGTAACAGAAGAAGACCAGAGTTGGATTATAATTGTCACATAATTATAGTTAGATTATTCTAGCCAAGTAAACCAAGCAAAGTTTTATAATGCTAAGACACTCAGTCAAATTGCCTGGGAGACCATGGCACTCAGATAAAAATAATGATCATGGTGAAGTCTTAATGATAGTTGATAGCATCAGCTGCATACCATCACTTAGGAAGTATTCATTACTTGCTAGGTAATATACTGAATTGCATTCATTTATTTTTTTACTTCAATCCTCACGATGACCTTATGCCGTAAGTACTATTAACTACATCTTAAGAAAGAGGAACTTCTGGAAAGTAAACAACTTACCCGCAGTCATGAAACTAATGAATGCATGCAGCTGTGTCTAATTGTAAAGACTATTCTCATGACCTTTCCCCTGGAGTGGAACCATTCAATCAGATTGAGCACACAGTTCTTTTGAGAGTGTTTGCATATGATGTGTGTACGGTCTCATCAGGAGTGTCAGCTGCACATTGCTTATGCCCCCGTCTCTGCTGACCTCTGTCACCACCTGCGTAGCACCTGCACTCTAGTGTAGGACCAGTTCTGAAGCTCAGTCCTGACTCTAGATGAGGAAATATGAGGAGCTCATCTAGCTCAATTGTTTGACATTTGGCACTGAACTATGATATATTTTAACTCCGGATTAAGATGCCAGTTTTTACCTTCATAGTAAAGCCCAGCTCCTACTAGATGCCCCTTCATTCAATAAGAGACTATTAAATATTTAAGTCCCTTAAAATAGGTCCAGGATAATTTCTGACGTTGGTCATACGATTCTGAATGAAACAAACACATTCCACTGCTTTCACTCCAACACTTAACCCACTAGAAAAGAGTATTTGTTGAATAAGGAATAAGTACATGAAAAAGTGGATTTTTGTCTTGGTTCCTTGACTTAGCTTCTTCCCATTCTTACCCATGTTCCTCATGCCTTTAGGTTCCAAATTTTGGTAAATAAGTTTCTCTCCCTGGGCCAGCATTGCTGCAGCTCTCCTCACTTCCATGCTCATCTCTGCCCAGCCCAACTGAGCTAATTTCTATGTTTGGGTTCCTACTAGAAAGTGCCATCCTGTATTAAGCGATTATACCAGTTATCTTAGGCTAAGGGATGCTGAGATAGAAGCTGACCCAACTATCTCAGTGCTGCAACATCAAAGGTAAGTTCATTTTTCATCCAGATGACTGGTTATCAGCTGCAGCGTTACTCCTAAGGCCACATACCTGAGATGCGCCATTTTCAGTTAGATGGCAAAGGGAGTTGATAGAGTCACATGATAGCTCTTACAGCTTTTATCTGCAAAGAACATCTGTCACTTCTCTTCATATTTGATCAGCCAAAGCAAGTCAAATGGCCAAACTTCAATTCAAAGTTTAGGCCAGTACAATCACTCTGCAGAGAGGAGTACCACAAACCATCCAACCAAATCCAATGTCAAGGAGATAAGGGCATGTAACCTTTCCACAGGGAGGGGCAGTGAATTGAGCCATGTCAAACTGGCCCTTGCAAACCTAGAAACCTAGATGGATACTCTGCCACCAAATTCACTGGAAACTAATTGGGTTAGAAACTGAAGAGGACTTAGAATACGGAAGGGATGCAGAAGCATCTGATACCACCTGGAGAGTGTTCTGATCCCACAGGGATATTCCCACAGCATCATTTTATCATCTAAAGCTTGAGATCGATGACGTCCCAACTTCCTTTCAGCTCCATGTTGTATGGGAATGAAAAAAGCCCTGAAAAAGTTTTTGGAGAACGCTGTGTAGTGTGTGTTACTTTTATTGTGCAGTCTTCATTTTAACATCTCAAAGTATGACAATGAAATAGTGGCATATAGATGAATTGAGGACATTCAGGATTACCTCAAAATCAGAGAGACAAAGTAGCCACATTACACTATGTGTCACTGTCTTCACTTTGGGAGACCTCCAGGTAATGGCTGCTCTTCTACAATTATGTTGTTTTTGACAGCAAAGTGACACGCAGCGCTAGCATTAATTACACTGCCTTCTGATTTGCTCTAATTTAAACTCTCGTCATTCTCAAGGCTATCCTTCCCTCTTAAGCTTACTCACTGCTACTGAAAAATGGTTATCCATTCCTTTTAAAATCTAAAATGTTCCCTTAAAATGGTATTTTGGTGGGTTTCTGATTATTTGGTGTGCAAAATTGGAATTTATGGTATTCTAAACCAGTGGCTAGGAGGATGAAATGTAACACGAACTAAAAATACACTCACCTTTGTTGTCCTAAAGACAAAAGAAGGTCAGCGGTAAGGTCCACAGAGATAGTTAAAAGTCAAACCAAATTGAAGAGCAGCGCTATTTTTCTCCAGGAATCGTTTTTTATAAAGAATTCCATATATCTCTATCCTTCATTAAAATAAATACAAAATCTAGCTTGTGTCCCTCTACAAGCTTCATGGATCATTGATGGCCAAGTTCAGCATCCTCAGACAAATGTGTGACACCACATCAGGCCTGGCAGGGTGAGGTGTCCTGTGTCTGCCAACCTACCAGGACTCGAACAGAGTTTATGACACGGTGACTGAAGCAGCCTGCACTCTATGTGTTGACAGGACCGGCAACAGCTGTGTGTCAGTCAGATGTGCACATCACTTTTTAGGTCAATTTCATATCACAGTTCAAACAGAAAAACCTGAGAGCGTGGCATTTCATCGTGATGGACGGTACAGTTACAGAAACAGGTATATCCCTATGAGAAAATTCCCCATGAGCCCCTGAGGTCGTCTCCCATTTGACTACAAATCAAATCCCTGCTTCAGGTTAGCACATTTTCTCACTTCCCAGAAATCACTCGGTCAAATATCAGATTTACATCATGTGCAAGATATGATTATAAATTAACTGACTTTTAAAACCTAATCTAGCAAACCTTAAACACCCAAATGACTTTCACCTCTTTCAAAGTCGCTACCATCTCTCCTCTTAGTCCAAATGCTGCCCTTCCATAACACTGGAAAAGGAGTCTCTTCTAACTGGTCACAACCAGAAAATGGGGAATAATGAAAAACGCGTCAAACCTTGTATGGCTAACAAGGCATAAAATAGGATTTCTCCAGTTTTTTCCATCAACCATGTCCCACTTTGTTGCATATTGAAATCTCACCCAAGAAATGATCTCGACCCCGTGGGACTGAGAGGCCAGGTGGATACTGAGCCACTGAGGGACACAGGAGTCATCAGACAGGGGCCAGTGCTTCTGGGGCTAATGGAATGACTGTGATGCACACGTCCACTTTCTCGCTTGCCAACTGTCTGAGTCCGTGTTTAAGGGGAAAATTCCAGGTTATCCTTCCTGTCAGCTTATCTCAATAGTGTCTATCCAGTCTTTATGAAAATAAGTGGCTGTCAAATTTCAAAATATTGGGAAAGTTTTTAGCCACATCTTATTTTTTATCTCAAATCTTCTTACCCAGTTGAAGCATTTATTTACACAGTCATCATTAAGCAAATGTTTATTAAGCCTATTTGTTGTGCCAGAAAATATGCTATGAATGGGAACTAACAATTAATTTATGGTTCTTCACTTGTAGATCTTATACAATAGAAGATAAATAAGAAACTTCATTATAAAAGTTTAGTGAGAGTCACTCTAGATGGAAGCAACAAGTGCAGCTGGGTGAGAACTCCTAATAGTAGTAACATGCAGTGTAAAATGCAGACATGTGCTATGTCTTTATCTAATCCTCTACTGAAGGACACGTATACACAATGCAATACTACTCAGCCATAAGGAAAGATGAAATACGGCCATTTGCAAACAACATGGATGAACCCCGAGAATATTCTGCTAGGTGAAATAAGTCAGTCAAAAAAAGCCAAGAGCCATATGATTTCACTCATATGTGGGATATAAAACTGAGACTCGTAGACATAGACAGACAACAGCATGGTGATTCCCAGAGGGAAGGGGGAAGGGGGGAGAACAGGGTAAAGGGGGCCAAATATATAGTGATGGAGATGATTTGACTTGGGGTGGTGGGAACAATGCAATATACAGATCGAGTATGATAGAAATGTACACTTGCAACCTATATGATCCTATTAACCAATGGTACCCCAATACATTTCACTTAAAATATTGAATAAAAATATAAATAAATAATAAAATGCAGAGATGAAGTATCAGCTAGCCCCTGGTATGTGGGTAGCCTTTATCGCAAGCTAACAGGTGGCACGGGCCATTTTTGCTAATGTTTTGTGCAAATGGCAACATTCAGTAAAATTACGATAACTTTAGTTTTACATATTTTTTTCAATGAAACTTTTTGTGATTTACTATAAAATTTATACTGAATTCTTTTTCTTAAATTTTAAACAGACAAATACTGGAGAACTCACTGGAAATTGAAATAAAAGTAATAAAATATGTAAAAATTCCAATTTATTGAAAATATTTTGAAAAAAGTACGTAAAATGTGTAAAAAAGAAAGAATGAGGTTTTCTTTCTTAAACTTCATTGTAAAAAAAGAACAATGAAGTTTTAGTAGTGTTTTTTGTTGTGTTAATCGTATTTAAAAAAGAAAGAATGAAGTTTTAGTAGTGTTTTTTTGTGTGATAATCGTTAAAACATACATACATAATTCACCATTGTCTGTGTTAAAGAGACCCAAATTTTGTCCTTTGGAATTCGTATATCTGCATGTTAGCATCCCTTTAGAGCAATAAAAAAGTATAAAAATAAACGTATTTATCTGTTACCCTCATTTTACCGCTAGTCTACGAAACACGTATTTATACGTGTCCCGCACTTCACCACCAGTCAACGTAAAGCGTATAAATACGTTTCCCACATACAATGTGCTAGGCAGGCTGACGTGGGGTGGAGGGGAGAAGAGGGTGTGCCTCAAGCAGAGGACTTAGCAGCGGCAGAGGTCAGAAGTGTGGGGCTTTGGCCTGTTAGGGAGTTTAAGGAGTCCCTGGAGCACAAGGTACATGGGGGAGAGTGCAGACCAGTGCTTCCGACAGTCAGATCCACTCCCCACAGCCCCAAGCCTGATTTCCAATGAGTATATTTAAAGGAATGTGTCAAAGGTACATTCATTTAGACCTCTGGATGGGTCATGCCGAAGTTCCCTTAACCTTTTCATTTCATAAATTGATTTCACATCTATTTCCTCAATTTCACTAGGATCCTTAAGTGCTTTCACTCGTTCCCATCTCCAGCACCACTACCTGAGTTCCGGCTAATACCGCTTCTTGCTTAGAGTCCTGCTCCCGCCTTCCCACCTCATCCCTCCTACCCACCCCACCCCCTGCATTCCCTACACTCCACTCTCCTCCACAGCTACACAATTCTTACTAACAATCCCCTTGATGATACATTTCACTGCTAACAGCCCTACACTGAATCTCATAATCTTCAAGACAACATCTAAACATCTACGTATGACGCATGAGTGGGCCTCTGGAGTCCTAACTCAGCTTCCCAAAGCCTGCTCTGTGTAGCAGCAGTTACTGGGAATGTAGTAAGGAATCTTCCAGGAGAAAGTTTTTGAAGGTACAACAAATTTAAGGGACCCAAGGAAAAAGTAACACAGTTTTCTTAACTGTGATCTTTAACATAAAAATATGTTGTTTGAAAGGTGAAGGGATTAAGAAAAAAAAATCTCATAGACACAGACATCAGTATGGTGATTACCAGAGGCAAACGGGGGACGGAAGGAAGGAGATAATAAAGGGGAGAATAAATGGTGTTGGAAGGAGACCTGACTCGGGGTGGTAAACACACAATGCAATGTGCAGATGATGTGTTATAGAATTGTACAGCTGAAACATACAGTTTGATTAATCAATGTCACTCCAATAAATTCAATTAAAAAGAAAAAATGTATATATATTTTGAATCTCCAAAAAAAGGAATACATTAGTTCGTGTTTCTCAAATTTGGGAATCTTGACTTGTGCACATGCGCATACACACATGTGTGTACACACTCATCCCTTGGGATTCTGTCTTGGCACTGGAGTTACAATTGTGTAAGTGACTTAATGTTCCCCAGAGATTCCCATGTCCTCTTCCCCATGGCAAAATGGACTTTGCATGTGTGATTAAGTTAATGACCTTGAAGACGGAGGAGATCACTTTTGCTTGTTGGGTGAGCCCAGTCTAATTGCATGAGCACTGAAGCAGAAAGCTGCCTCAACCTGGGAACAGAAGGCAAAAGGGAATCCAAACATGAGGATTTGATGCTCTATTGCTGGTTCTGAGATGCAGGGGGTCATGTGGAAAAACCAGACAAAGGCCTTTAGAAGCCTTTAGTAGCCCATACCTGACATCCAGCAAGGAAATGGGGACCTCAGTCCCACACAGGAAACTGGATTCTGCCAACAATTTGAATAAGCTTGGAAGTGAGTTCTTCCCCAGAGCCCTGAGACAGGAACTCAGCCCTGCCAGCTCATAAATAAATCAGCCTGGAAACTAAGCAGAGGATGCAGCTCAGATGCTCTGGGTTGGACATCTGACCCAAATAACTGGTAGATAAGAAATTTGTGTTATTTGAAAATTCTACAATTGTGGTCATTTGTTATGACAGCAATAAAAAATCTACTTTGCCTTTCTCGCTCATCAGTTCCTGCTACATTCACACTGCCCTGCCTGTGACTTCCTAGAAACAGATGTTCTCTCAAGTGTCTGGGGTTGGGTTGCTATGCTGGGAATGCTCTTTCCTCTATTTCTCTTCTCTCTGAGGTATAACCTCTAATATCACCTCTTCACCATCCACCCACCCAGGCCTGACTACTGCCTCCTTAAAGACTCGGTCTAAGCAGCATCTTCTCCGGCCTACTCAGGCCTGCACACGGTTCCCTGCTAACTGGTCTGTCTCTCCCAGGAGCTCTTGAGAGCAAGCTGTTAAATTCAACAAGAAGGCCGTTAGACTGAGGTTGCTTTCATGCTGATGGCCTTTGAGAGCAAACCAAAATCTAAGCCTGTAAATGCCTCGAGCTTACACAATCAAAACTTAAGGACAAACAATCACGAAAAGCCAACTAAGATGTAAGCTATAGCCAATTGATGATTTTCTTACATTGTTCTGCCTTTTCTTCTATAAAAGTTTCTCTTCAGGTTCCTGTGGATGGAACACACCTAACCACCTCTGATCTGGCTCTGCCTCACTGGAATAGACTTGTTCAATTAAAGCCTTTCAAATGGAAAGCACGGACGTTCACGACAGTGATGAGGATGAAGACAAGGATGACAACGCAGAAGCAAGACCGTCGAGTGCTTCTCCCACCAGACCAACCCCATTCAGTGCCAGCAAGGGCTGGTTTGACAAAATTCAGAGACACTTTGGACTCAAGAGCATTTCTCTGCATGGAGAAGCTGCCTCTGAGGATGTGCACTCACAACCATTGACAGATAAAGATCTGATGGAGATGACGAAGTCAGCAAGTGAAGAAGAGGATGAGGAACAAGACGAACTACACGCTGGAGAAGAGGAGGAGGTTGGCCTAACACTTGATCATCTTGCAACCATGGTCAGAATGGCCAAAGAACTTTAGTGAGTGGCTGAAGAATGGGACCCCCAGATGCTTTGTTCTTTGCACTTTGTAAATACAATTGAAAGTGGCATGTCAGTTTATAAAAACCTTCTCACTAGAAGAAAAAGCAGTGCCAGCAACTCCCCATAACTATGTTCATTACTAGGACGAAGAGATCAGTTACACCTACGCCTTTAGCGGAAATAGAAGTTACGGCCCAGGGCGAAGATACTGCGCCACCTGATGAAGCGCCTGATGAAATGGTGCCTTCAGAAGAGCTGTAATGCTCTTCTTGGCTGTGCAGTACATTCATCTCATCGTCATCACCTTCATCGCCATCAGTACTGCACAGCTACTAATTCATGGTCTTCATCATCCAAGTTGTAGTATACTTCACTGGTGGGTGCCCATACAGAATTTTATATGTTGTTAAAATACGTAGGTTTAAGAGTGTAGAAAGTGTTTAAGAGCATATGAAGTGTTTATAAGAGTGTGGGAAAAGTTAATAAGAGAGTGGGAAAGGCTTATAGGAGTGTGGGAAGGGTTTATAAAGCCTTAAATATATACAAATAATAAAATAAATATAACGCCACTACGTTGCGGATTTTCACCTATCTTGGGGGTCTCTGGAATGTAACTCCCGCAATAGGTGAGGGATCACCGTAGTGCTTTAATCTAAAGAACAATATAAACGACCAAACAAAACAGAAACAGACTCACAGATACAGAAAACAGTGTGAGGGTTGCCAGGGGGAACAGGGCTGGGATTTGGGTGAAGAAGGGTGAAGGGATTAGGAAGTACAAACTGGTCATGGGAATGTGAAGCGCAGCACAGGGAACACAGTCAATTATGCCGGAACAACTGCGTGTGGTGCCAGGTGGGCGCTGGAAATATCAGGGGAAGCGGTTTGTGAAGTACACGATTGTCCCAACACTGTGCTATCCACCTGAAACTGATACAAGATAATACTGAATGTAAATTGCAATTTAAAAATAAAGTTTAAAAAAGAAGCAAACATCCAAGTGTTCTAAATCTGTAAGACTAAAAGGGTCATCAAAACAAAAACCTAGAAGAGTAGCACTTTAAGTCTGTGCTTGCAGTTTTCATGGGCCACAGTAAACTTGTCTACTGTTTAAATCCAGTGATTTAAATGAAAGAGTTCAACCGAGGTGTGGATGACTCCCCAAAGCGTACTTTCTCCCACTATAGTATGTGTGTCAAAAAAATTACTGCTTCTGGAAATAGGGATGTCTCTGTCACTGGCCATCCAGTCCCTTAATGACCTCCTGGCTTAAAAGATGTCGAGACTTGCACATTAACAGGAAGCTCTCTGGGTGACCTTTCAAGTGAGGTCCAACCCTAGACTCTACAATGTTAGAAAAATGTTGATTTCCTTGAAAAAATTAGTTAAAAATGTTATCACTGCCTCATATTTAAATTAAAACCTAATTCTGAAACTCTTTGGATAGTCCAATCATCCATGCAACTCACAGGACAGAGAGATTGGGCATACGCATTGTTTGACGGCAACAAGCAGCAGTTTGGTCCAAAGCAACAGATGGTTTATGTTATTACTCCTGCACCAAGATAGAAAATAAAATTCAGGAGAGGAAATAACATATACATGGAAATTCCATATATTTACATAATAAATTCAGTATATGAAGCATAATTTTGTTTTAAAGTTATTTACCTGTATGGTTTTGTGAACCAAAGTTACCCCAATACATTCAATAAAAAATAAAATAATAAAGTTATTTCTCATTATATAGGATATCAATACAAAGCCTGAAATCATATGCATACATGCCTGCAACAAATATTAAGCTAAGATGACTATTTCAGAAGAGCGAGTGTAGCGTGGGAAATGGGGGATATAAAACCAAATTATCTTCTGGGGGTGTGCCCTTGTAGTACAGGCTACACTTGCTAGGTGAGTGTTCTAGAACCTATCTGTATCAGTGTACCAGCTGGCATTGTGGTGAGAGGCTGAGTTTGGTTCTAGTGAATTGTTTTTTTCAAGACTCTTTCTGTGTATTTGCCTGTTTCACGATGGGTGATTTATAAGCACACTTGCCCCGAGTGTTCAGCAGTTTTTAACCAAAAACGGCATGACCCCTGTGCCCCACCCCCCTATTCACCTGATCTCATACAGAGTGACATTTTTGTTTGTTTGTTTCTCTGGATGAAAAAAAAAATCTTCAAAACGCTTTGCTGATGTGGAAGAGTTGAAACAAAAAACAGCAGAAGCACTAAAAGGTGTCAAAATTAGCAAGTTCAAAAACTGTTTTGAGCAGTGCAAAAAATATCTCTATATGTGGATTGCATCAAATGGAGAGTATTTTGTAAGTGACTGAAGTTTAAACATGTAAGAATAAATACACAATTTTTATAAATAAATTCCAGTTTTTGAGAATCTCCCCTCATGTATAAAGAAGTAGAAATCGGCCCTGGCTAGTGTGGCTCATTGGATTTGAGTGCCAACCTGCGAAACCAAGGGTTGTAGTTCGATTCCCAGTCAGGGCACACACCTGGGTTGTGGGCCAGATCCCCAGTAGGGGGCGCGCAAGAGGAAACCACAAATTGATGTTTCTCTCCCTCTCTTTCTCTCTCCCTTCCCCTCTCTCTAAAAATAAATAAATAATTGGTAGTTACAAAATAGTCAGGGCGATGTAAAGCACAATGTGTATCTATTCACCAAATCATTCCATTTTTAGCTATGAACTATTGCTGTCCTTTTTAACTAAAAATAAAAATAAAAATACATGTCCTCCACTTACAGGACTAGCTGGCTTCCAGGAGAGGTGAAAGTCATACTGAGTCTCCTGCCCTTCATGTTTCTGATCCCTGTCATCAGAGATTCACCCATTTTCACAGGAGGAGGATCCCTGTGACTCATTGGTCCTGTCTGTGGTCTCAGTTCAACATGCTCTGTTTACAAAAGAGCCCAGCAGGCACAGAGCGGGCAATGTCCAGGAAAACTAAAACTTGGGGGTGGCAGGAAGGCCCAGGCGACCATTCAGCAGTTGTCCACAAGACCCCAGGACAGCGAGGGGAACAGAGGCTCAGACACGGGGATTTGTTTCTGTCCTCTCATGGGTGTGTTCTTGGTCCTAGATGGCTGAGCCCATTTGAATGAAGAGGATGGAGGTTGAAGGCCACATGCTTGCAGAAAAGGGAAGAAATAAAACTGCTGTTGGTGGAGAGTGTAATTCAGTGTAAGTTGGTACAGCAGCTGCTATTGTTTCCCCCCTTTCAATCAAGATGTTCAGACTCAGTGAGGAGACACCAGGAGGAAAGCAAAGTGAACAGTAGAAACTGCTGAAGGAAAAGAATGTAGCAAAGTCAGTCTCCAAAAGCAGAGAATGCTTGTAAAAAGTTGTGCCGATGACCCCTGAGGGACACAGAGTGACAGAGAGGTTATCAGGCAGGAAAAGACTGAAGAACTCCGAGCTTCAGTCTTCTTCGATGGCACGAGTAGAGCCTGTGACAACTCTGGAAAATAATTATCGTTATTAACATGAAAAGTTATTTCAAGTCATCTCCAGGAAGACAAAAATAAATTTTTCAAAGGAAATCAAATATATAACCATAGTAATCAGTTAACCTATTATGCCCTTACATATACTGGTGTTTTCTCATCATGAGCACTATTCCCAGGTTCCATAATTTCCGTCCCAGAAAAATGTGTGTCAATGTACTAAAGGCAAGGGAAAATCCCTTAACAGTGCTTCCCTTTGTCCTGGCTGAACTTGCTTTCAGCTTGCCTTTCCTCCCCATCTGATTTAGCACAGAAGCAATGGGGGTTGTTTCACGGTGACATTGGGAAGCATTCATCATGGTTATCTTTTGGGATCACCTGACAGGAGATGAAACATGGTGAGATGTGGTTTGACAGAGCACCGGAGCGCTTGCGGGGGCCTCCAGCTACAGGTGTTAGAGGGGCCACTGGGTTAGTACATGGTTTGTCCTGAAAACGCTGAAGAAGCATCACATTTGTGAATCATTTTCAAAAGTTAAGAATAAATCTATTCCAGGACTTTCAGAAAAGAGCTATCTTGTTTCTCTTTTTACTTTTTTAAGCTATTTTTTTATTTTTCAATTACAGTTGGCAGATAATATTGTATTGCTTTCAGGTGTATACCCCAGTGATTAGATATTATATAAATTTCTAAGTGATCAACCCAATACATCTCATACCCATCTACCCTATACATAGATATTAGAATATTATTGACTACATTCCCTATGCTGCACTTCATATCACCACGACTATTCTGTTACTACCAATTTGCACTTCACCTTTTACACTCAACCCCACAATTCCTCTCCCATCTGGCAACCATCAAAATATTCTTGGTGCCTATATGTCTTTTTCTGTTCTACTCGTTTGTTTACTTTGTTTTCTAGATTCAATTGTTGATAGATATTCATTTACTGCCATTTTATAGCTCATATTTCTTAATCATTTTTCCCTTCTTCTTAAAGAAGACTCTTTAACGTTTCATGTAATACTGACTGATTTGGCAGTGATGAACTCCTTTAGCTTTTTCTTGTCTGGGGAGTTCTTCATCTGTCCTTTGTTTCTAAATGATAGGTTTGCTGGACAGAATAATCTTGGTTGTAGGTCCTTGCTTTCATCACGTTAAATATCTCTTGCCAATTCCTTCTATCCTGCAAAGTTTCTGTTGAGAAGTCATCTGACAGCCTTATGGGAGCTGTTTTATAGGTAACTGACTGCTTTTCTCTGGTCACTTTTAAGATTCTTTCTGTATCTTTAACATTTGGCATTTTAATTATGACGTGTCTTGGTGTGGGCCTCTTTGGGTTCAATTTACTTGAGACTCTCTGTGCTTCCTGGACTTGTTGTCTATTTCTTTCTCTAGGTTAGTGAAGTTTTCTGTCATTATTTTTTCACATAGGTTTTCAATTCCTTGCTCGCTCTAAGAATGTTGATACGCTTAAAGTTGTCCCAGAGGCTCCTTATATTATCCTCACTTTTTGGATTCACTTTTCTTTTTTCTTTTTGCTGTTCTGATTGGGAGGGTTTTGCTTCATCTACACTACTAGTTATTCTCTATAAATTATTCTTCATTTCAGTTAGTATCACTTCATTTCTGACTGAGTGTTTTTTGTTTTACATGTCCTTTTTTTCTGTCATTAAAGTTCTCTCTAAGTTCATTTACTCTTCCCCTGAGTTCACTGAGCATCTTTATAACCAATGTTTTGAACTCTGCATCTAAAGTTTGTTTATCTCCATTTTGTTTAGTTCTGTTTCTGAAGTTTTGTTCTGTTCTTTCATTTGGGACATGTTTCTTTGTTTTCTCATTTTGGCAGCTTCCCTGTGTTTCTTTGTATGTATTAGGGAGACCTGTTATGTCTCTCAGGCTTGGTAGAGTGGCCCAACATGGTAGGTGTCCTGTAAGTTCCATTGGCACAGCTCCCGGTTCACCTGAGCTGGGCACTCCAGGTGTGCCCCCTGTGTGGGCTATGTACCCCTGTTGTTGTAGTTGAGCTTTGATTGCTGTTGGAATGTCCATGAAAGGAATTGACCCCAAGGCCAATTGGCTTCAAGGACTGGCTGCCACAACCACAAAGGATCAGCTCTGTAGGGGACCGCCCTCTGGAGCAGGACTTACTTCAGTGAGGCTCTGGTATTGGCTGAATCTGCCCCTTGAGTGTGTCATTTGTGGAAGTGGTTGGGTGGTGCTTCAGTGTGGTCTGAAGCTGTCCACTGGGTATGCTGGCTCTGGGGCCTCCCAGGAGGTAGAGGCCAAGGTCAGCCATCACGTGTGTATTCTGCCTGCGGTCACCTAGTATGAGCTACAAAGAGATCTGCAGATGGCTGCTACTTGGGCTGGGCTTTGAGGTGTCCAGGAGATGCTCAACTGTGAACCAAGGCTGGCTGCTGCTAGCGCCAGGCCTGGGGCAACTTAGCAAGAAGTATGGGATATGCCAAGGCCAGATACAGCTTGTTTGATTTTAGGAAAGTCTGGAGCATGAGCCAAGACAGGCCATTGGTATAGGAAAACCTCTGAAAACAGCTTGTGTGAGCCACACATTGGGTGGTTTGGGGTCTCTGAGAACTACCAGGGTGGGGCAAACAGTGTAAGCCAGGTTGGTGGAGTCTCAGAGATGGTGCTTGCCTGCAGGCTCTGTTGGGGTTGGGCTCAAAGAGGGAACAATGGCTTCTGTTAGGACATCTTTCTGGGAGAAAGCAGCCTTGATGCCTTGATGCCAGACACTTCAGTTCCTCCCTGTGTGCCCCTGGTGCCTTTCAAAATGCTGCCCCATCACTGGAACTCAGAGTGAGTGTGTCTGTGTGAGTCCATACACAGGCCCTTTAAGAGGAATTGCCTGGGACTCCAGAAGCCCTCGGACTCACTCAGTCACAGTCCCCACGGGTTTTTACAGAGAGAGAGGGTATGTATGTTCATACCAGTTTGCACTTCCTCCAGCATCATATGAGAAATCTACCACCAGACATATTTCCACTCACTTGATATTGTCACCCTTTTAATTTTTGATAATCCCATGTGCATGAAGTGATATTTTAAATTGCATTTTCCTGAATAATAAGCCACCCTTCACTGTTGGCTGTTATCCTGAGAACCTCCAGGATAACAAATAATCAGATTCATTCCCCCAGGTGATGGTTGAGGTTCAGCAAGTGCTCGTTGAATTACAACTATTGTAAATATATGCCTTTGCTTTTAAAATATATGTGATTTTGATTATTTTCATTACTCATTTACAAATTTCAACTACTTTGCCATATAATTTTTCTAGCTTCTAAAATAAAATAACAAGTTAACCTCTTATTATATGATCCCAAATCTTATATATCTGCTTATTGGAATTATCTTCCACAATGGACTTCTGAAAGAAAGTGGCCAAATCTTATTTAATTGCATATGAACTTAATTACAGAAGGACATTTACTATAATAAAGGTAATGATCTTGAAAGTCATCATTTAACTGGAAATCAATGAAATAAATGCATATTATTGTTAAAAACAAAATTTAACTCTTTGGAATTGTATCACTGTGCATTCCGTAGAATATTTTCACAACTTGAATTACCTTACGGTTAAATCATGGCAAATGACATCTTTAGAATATGCGTCCATCAACAATAGCTAACGATTATTGAGAACATACTCAGTGGGGCACACATCCGAGTGTTTTACATGTGCTTCATCCTTTAACAACCTTGGATGTTACTGCTACTGTCGGCCTCATAGCCCTGTTGTCGGTGGGGAGCTCAGGGCGCAGACTGGGGGAGCGACCGGCCCGAGATTACGGGGCTGGGAGTCTCCTTCAGGTCCTGCACTCCTGCCCACGCGGGTGATCGACCAGGGCCACGAGGGACACTGACCAGGAGGAAGGAAAACAAGTGGCACTGCTCCGATTTACCACATCCCTGTTTCATCTTCTGCTTGGCTTTGATTATGATAGATTAGACATATCAGTTCTATATCTATGGAGTAAAAAGTAGTTAGAATTTTAAATTGCAAGGTAAGAATTTGTCATAAATTCCAGGGTTTGGAGAAATACTGAGCTGTTTTAACAAAGTCTTCCAGTGGCTTCTCCTGAACTGCATCCTTAGAATACCATATGCCTTATGGCACACAGTTCAAGCACACACCTGCTTTAAAGTGAGAGCTGTTCTGTCTAATATTTATTAAATAAGCTTTTCTGGAGGAATCACTGTTTCAGGAATATGTAGATGTCCACACCCCACTAAAGTAGCTGTGAAAAATAGTCATCAGTGAAGAGCAAGTAGCCACAACATAAATTAGCAGAGGAAGTATCCACAAACCAAAAACATTTCTGGGGAGCAGGCCCAGGGCCTCAATACCTGGACACGTGTGCAAATGGAGAGGACTTTTCTGGGGGAGGGGATAAAACTTGATTTTTAAATAAATACAATTTTATAATGAAATATTCAAATGTCAGCTCCGCTGGCAGCTTCTAGCCCCAGTGAGCTGAGTTGGGATTAGCCCAGTGCAAACAGTAGCCTTCAAATTAATTAACTCCATGGGTGCTTGGGCATAAATTATGCACACATACACACCCCAGTTTCATAAGGAGGTGAACCTTACATGTGGCAATCTAAGATGCTCTGCCAAATTCCCTGAGTTCTTCTCTCACTTCGTGGGGTTTAAGGGTGCCTAGAACAGGCAGGGCATAACTGAGGTCTGAGAAGGAAGGGTTTTTTACAAGTTCAACTTATTTATATCTTCTAAGAAAACAGCTGTGAGAATTTTGTTACTCCATTTTAGTGGTTAAAAAATTCAAGCTCAGGAAGATTCTCATTTATAACATGTTCCTTCTCATTATAGACTCTTGTTACAAGAGACTCACACGTGTCAATAAATGCTGCCGGTGTTTTATACCCTTAATCCTGTGATGCTTACCTATTCACTTAACCCTTCAAGAAAAACAAAAGCAAAAACAAAATAAAGCAAAGCTGACGCTTATTTAGGAGTCCTTCTCTAAGTAATTTGGAGCTTTGGGAGAGACAGAGGAAAGAAGGCAGCTAGAAAAGCCAGAACAATTCAGAGGGGTCCAGCCAGACAGTGCTCCAACCTCCAGTTTAGCCACCCCCCAAATTTTCTTCTTTGGCATTGAGATATTTATTTCCTCTTATTTTTTAGTTCAGAATGAAACCAAGATTACATAAATTTCACAGTTTCCACTATAATACATTTGTGGGTTTTATATACATGTATATTCATGTATATCCTTTTCCAAGAGCAAATAAACCAACAAGCTTCCTTATGCTCTTTACTCAGTAACCCCACCCCTCCACCCTCCCCCTTAAACCCAATTCCCCACCCTCCACTCTGGGGACCTCTTCCCACCTCCCCCCTCCTCCCACAGAGGCACACCACTCCTTACCTACCTTCCCTTCCCTGATACTCTCCAAAGTTCTCCCCTCCCCCACCCCAAAGAGAAGCAGAGATCCAGGTAAAAGAAAATCTTTCAGTTTAGAAGAAAGATTTTAAAGAGCAATATTCATGTTTATCAACACCCCCAAGGAGTTTACTTCAGTGGTTTTTTTGATGGAACTCAAGAATCTGTGCTTCTAAGAAGTCCCTGGATGATGCTGATACCGTTGGTCTAGGGACCACACTTCCAGAACCACTGATGTAGACACGTTAGAAGTATTTCTGCAAAGCTAATTCCACGTGAAAAAATATAGCTCCCCAATATACTAGAACTATATTGACATTGTTTCTTTTTAAACAGTGATCTGATTCATATTATTTGTGCTTAGTCTTTCAAATAAGTGTCTCTAAAGAACTCTCACTTGGAAATACAGTGAACTCATCGTTAACTGTTTAAGTTCTCTCTGGGATGGCATGCAGAGAGAGAGGAGTGATTATGTCCCAATAAATGCCTGTGATTCTGATCTCCATATAACTGTATATTCTTGGACGGCAATCCCATCCTGTGTGCACTGGTCCTATTAGATCATGTGTCCATTCCAGAACTAAGTCTAGTTCTGATTATGCCGAGGCAACGCTGTTCATTGACTGGCGTAGGCTTTCTTTCTCCGGAGCCCCTCTCTGTGAGAGAAGGGACGGAATTACTGCTCGTTTCCAACCACATAACTACTATCCAATAAGAAAGACCTCAAAAGAATTGGGGAGGGGGCGGGTGGCGTTTTATATCAGGTTCCACAGGTGAACGCCAGGACACAATAGGGGACAAGGATTCGTATGCAAGTGGTTGATGAAAGCTTCTAGGAGGAACTTGTACCGGTGTGAAGAAGCAGGATAGAGGAGGGAAAGAAGAGTATGATTTCAGACAAAATTCCCTCAGTTGCAGTTTGAGAAGTTTTGTTACCTGTGTTAACACTGTACCTCTCATCTCTCCTCTGTGATGCCATTCAAGCCCTTATCTCTCCTACCTCTATTTAAAATGTGCCTCGTCTTCTATACTGACCAGGATCCTGCAGGGGAGCTCTGCAACATAAATAACACCCCTAGGGCATCTAGACCCCAGGCAAGAGAGCTGGATCTTCCTGCTTCCCTAGTATCCTCCGGGCCCAGGCTGAAGACATCTGGGAGAAGGAGGCAGTCCAGAGTCCCCAGTCCCTCAGAAAAACAACAGGGACTCAAGGAGACATAGCTGGGGCACCAACACTATCCGAAACGGGGCAAAACCAGTCTTCCAGTAGACTAACAAAATTATTTTATTATATACATCCACATTTCCAAACACGTACAAAAAGGGGAAAATAGGATGGAACAGGAGGAGGGAGACAGATCCTGAATTTGAAAAATGCTGGACTAAATAAGATCAAATAGAAAACTTTAGGTCTTTTATGAGCCTTTACTACACAAGGGGTGTTGTGACTCCAACTACAAAACCATTTTTACAGGAATAGCTCTTGAGACGCATTCCATGAAATATAGTTTGGGAAAGGCTACTGTGAGCAAGAGACTCTTACAGGCTTTCATTTATTGTTCATTTTTTAATTTTTTTAAATTTTCAGCCAAAGACATTTATTGATTTGAGAGAGAGAGAGAGAGAAACATTGACCGGTTGCTTACCTTACACACCCCAACCAGGGATGGAACCCCAAACTTTTTGGCATACAGGACGAACTTGAGATTCCAATCAACAGAGCCACCCAGCCAGGGCAGGTACAGGCTTTTAAAATGACATCACTGGACTATGATTAAAGATGTTAAGTGAATATGAAACCGGAAAAGACACCAGCTTTTGGGCTGCCTGTCACTACCAAGCCCAATAAGCAATGACAGCGATTGAATATTTATGGGCACTTTATTCAGATGGCTGGCGATCTGAGAAGATGGCGGGTTCACACCCTAACAGACCATCTTGTGTTTTCTTTCCAGGTCAACATTTTTATGCCAGGGAATAAACAAGGTGCCGTGAGGGGTTTTGGAGTTCAAGGAGGATTAGGTGAAAGAAACTGCAACACTCTTGTCCTGGGCAGTTAGCTGTTCCCAGGGGCGGGTGGTCGTCTGTCTCTCCCTGGAACACAATGGCCCGGATGCCTCCACTTGTCCCCAGGTGGTAATCTTTAGCAGTGTCCCAGGAGGTCAGCTGTTTTCTATAGTTTCTGAAACAAAAGCTTTAACATATACATTACTTTCTAGGCTTATAACTTTTTACCTTAAACTAAAATTTTCCAACTCTTGAGTCCCCTATCAAAAATATATGGACCAGAGCCTGGCTGGTGTAGCTCAGTGGATTGAGCACGGGCTGCGAACCAAAGGGTCGCCAGTTCAATTCCCAGTCAGGGCACATTCCTGGGTTGCAGGCCAGGTCCCCGGTGGGGGCCACATGAGAGGCAACCACCACACGTTGACATTTCTCTCCCTCTCTTTCTCCCTTCCTTCCCTTCTGTCTAAAAATCAATAAATAAAATCTTAAAAAAAAAAAAGATATGGACCAGAAATGGGGAGATCGGAGACTCTAAGATCATCACACCTCCTGCAAAGGTACAAGAAAAATACAAACGTGAATGTGATCATCTTATAGTTATATTTCTCATAATGTAAAGACCTGTGAGACCCTGAAGAAATGAGAGATTCTGAGCTCTGTGACTCAGGTGAACCCATAACTTAAGAGGCCATGGGTCCTGACAGAATAAAGAAAACTCCTTTGAGAGGTAAAGCAAATATTTGAAAGCGATGTGGAAATAGGTGGTAGACAACGGAAGCTAACGGGGTCTATATTAGCCGGCTCAGGTTACCCTAACAAAGTACCACAGACATTTTAAACACAGAAATTTATTTCCTCATAGGTCTGGAGGCTGAAAGTCCACAATCATGGTGTCGGCAGTGCTGGCTTCCCATGAGGCCCCTCGCCGAGGCTGGTCGAGGCCAGCCTTCCCGCTGTGTACTCACGTGGCTTTGCTGTGCGGCTCTTCCTCCTCCTCCTCGAAGGACAGTAGTTGTGTTAGGTTAGGGCCCCATCCTTATAATCTCGTTTATGCTTCATTACCTCCCTAAAGGCTTCTCCAAATATAGGCGCATTGAGAACTGGAGCTTCAATCCATGAATTTTGGGGGAACACAATTCAATCCAGAAGAGGGTGCTAGTTGGAGTTTAAGGAATTGTGAAGGTGCCCAGACTCAGACCTGTGAAGACAAGGGGTGTAGAGAGACAGTCCCGTCGACCTTCAGGACTAGAAGGTTTGAGCAAGTATACATCACTGCTCTGTGCCTCTGTTGCTACACCTCCAAAAGAGCCAATGATTGTCTTTGGTTATGGAGATTTGATGAAAATAACATGTTTTCTTCATCAGGGTCCAGACAGGAACCACATAATGTTTACAAACAGAAAGTTTACTATAAAGACTGATTGACAGAGGGTTGGCATTGAGGGGGGTTGGCTGTAAGTGTTAAAGAGAATGGTAAAGAACTTGGGAACGTCAGATATGAGGATAAACAGGACTCTGAGGACTGGGGTAGCGTGCTCTGCTGGGACCCAGACCTGGTGCAGAGGTCACAGCTGTGATTCCTGATGACAAAGAAGGTGTCATGTGTCTTGCTGTTAGGACTTGCCAGCAGTCTCCCCTCTGGGGAGACTTTCCACAGGGAATTATGGAGCCTCAGAGGTTAATAGGCCAGGAAGCTCCTGGCCCTGGGGCGCTGCTATAGGAGTCTAGTGCCATTGTTTAGGTGGTTGGGCCAGTTGCCTGGAATGAAGGTCAGACATTGAGATATAGTTATACCCTGTAAGTATTAGTTATTGATGACTTCTACTATTACTGCTGCTGGTACTTCTGCTACTCTACTGCTCTAGAGTGGTCAGGAGCTACAACCGGAGAGACTGGGAACCTGTGTTCACATCCCTCATCCCCACCCAGTGGCAGGGTACTGGTGAAGTGACCTCATCACGTTAAGCCTCTGTTTTATCATCTGTGAAATGGAAGCAGTAATAGTATTCACGTTCTAGATTTGCTGCGAGCAGTAAATAGGAACATAAAGGTAAATTGCCTTACATGGTACCTGGAAAATAGTAATGGACTTTATAAAGAAGCTTTAAAATTTTTACTTTTTAAATAAATATTAGGTCACTTTCTACTGAATGTTCTTTGGCAATAACTGTACAATCGAAGGGAAGAGTATAGTGAGACAGTACATAAATAAGTTAAGTGAATGAAAGCTAAGTACATTTTAATGTGATTAATCCATCTTATTTTTTTCTTGGGTCTGAATTTACAAGATAAATTTTAATCTAATGCCTCACTTATCCAGTGGACACCATAGATAAGAGTTTTACTTCAATCAAAACTTTTTTTTTATTTTCACCCAAGGACATGCTTATTGATTCCAGAGAGAGGGGAAGGGAAGGAGAGGGAAAGAAACATCGATGTGAGAAGCATCGATCTGTTGCCTCTTGTCTGAGCCCCAACGGGGATGAACCTGCAACCCAGGCATGTGCCCTGACCAGGTATTGACCTAGCAACCTTTCAGTTTACCAGATGACACTCCAGCAATTCAGCCACAGTGGCCAGGGCTCCATCAGAACCTTGAAGATAGTAAATGTGTAAAGTAACTTACAAGTCAATAGCAAATTTATCGATCATTCTTCTCTCCAAACTCCCACATCGGATGCTAGCTTCTATAAGCTTCTGCAGTTCCACGTAGAAGTGAAATGATCAAATCACCAGATAAAACTGAATAAATTATCTGGTTTTTATACACACTTGCATATCGGCATCTTTTGCACGATCCAGGGCAGATCTCAACTGAAAAAATTTCTTCTGTCTACCACAGTGATTCCATTTTCAAGTACCACATATTTTCAGGCACATCATCAAATTAGACCTGGTATTTTATCCTGGCTGCTGTGGCGAGGCAGTCGATTCCAACTCAGGTACTGGCCGGCTTCTTGGTTGATCCCTTATGGAAACCTACCGCGACTGATAAGATAAACTCTCTAATCTCAGTTCCTTTCCACAGAGTGTAGGGAAGTCCAAAAGCAGACACTTGTCATTGTCAAAAACAATGAGTTTGGTGAAACCTATAACTAAAACAAAAGCTGCCTTCTTCTAAACCAGGGGTGTCAAACTCATTTGCACTGGGGGCCACATCAGCCTTGTAGTTGCCTTCAAAGGGCCAAATGTAATTTCAACTCCTTAACAGTTAAGGAGTAGTTACATGTATACAGTCCTAAAATTATTTCAGCCCTTTGAAGGCAACCATGAGGCCGATGTGGCCCCTGGTGCAAATGAGTCTGACACCCCTGCTCTAGAAGAGAGTCCAGGGCTTTTGATGGCGATGTTAAATTAGTCTAACTCAACTGCTCTTCTCTACTTTAGTGACACCACTAATATATTTCAGAATCACAATACCACGTATGTTACTACCCTGACACAGAAATTCCTTGAATTCCTTATTCCCCGGGTTTTAATTTTATTTTCTGTAGTTAGCATCCATACATTATTGATTTCAGGATAAATGAGATTTTGTCTGACCTAGCCAGACATCTATAAATTTTAAAAAATAATTCTCTAAGTTTCTCCATGCTTTGTAATTGCTACATTCACCCCTTTCATATTTGAAGCAGGTTATTTGAAAACAAATAATGATCTCCAGTTTGCTAAACATTCATAAAAAAAAAACCTTTGAGAGTCATTGGCAGAACTTCCACGGCACAGCAATTACCAAAATAAAAGTCCAAATATGAGATAGAGAATGCTTTTGTTAAAACTGTAAAATTAAAATAACTGCTTGCTTTTCACCGTGGAATAGTGGTAGCATTAGTGAAACAAGAAAAAATGGTTTTTCTTTCCTTGTAGGGATGATGTTGGTATGCGGTATGTTTTTAATTAAGAATCTAATAGGAAATGAATCACATATGATAAATTCTTATTTCTAAAAACGTATATATGAGACTCTAAACATCTCTAATCAATTCATATATTAATATAATTCCAGGCACTACAAAATGTGTGTAACTGTTGCTTTACTTTCATTGTACACTATATCTCAATATTCTATAAACATGTAAATTTTTTTAAATATGCAGCTTTAGTCTATTATACGTTGAGATAAACTAATATGTTTTCCTGGCACAGTAAAGGTGGTTGTAAATTTTTTGACAATCTTTCCATCGAGGGGCATGGGAGTTTTCCTTCCCTTTGAACCTGGGCTGAGGAGAGGGTGGTATGCCAGTTCAGGACTTGCCTTTCAAAGGCCTGGCAGCTTCTACCTCAATCTCTTGGGAATTTAAACCAAACTTGGTAAGAAGTCTGACTACCTGCAAGAAAACCCATGTGGGGAAAATCCGGAGAATCCTTGGGACAAGACAGGCTCAGCTGAGCCTCGCCCTCCACCCATCTCCAGCCGCGGGGAGCCTGCGGTGGAAATCTTCAAGTCTCTAGTAGCCTGTGCTATTCAGTATAGAATCCACCAGCCACAGCTGGCTACTGAGCACTCAAAATGTCAACAGTGTAGCTCATTTGGTTGGAGTGCTGTCCAGTAACCGATAGGTGCAGATTTGATTCTCAGTCAGGGCACATACCTCAGTTTTGCAGATTCAACCCCCAGTCTGTCCCCAGATGGGAGGCAACAAATCAATGCAAAAAAAAATGTCCTTGAGTAAGGATTTAAACGAAATGTCAATAGTCCAAAGATGCGTTGTAAGAGTAAAATACATAATGGATTTCAAAAACATACTCTTTCAAAATTTTATATTGATGATATGTTTAAATGATAAAAAGAAGACCAACTATGAGATGGATTGACTCCAAAACTCAAGCCAGAGGCAGGAGTCTACAACAGCTGAGCAAGGCTGTTGAGGACAGGACATTGTGGGCATCTCTCAGTCATCAACTCGAGCCAACTCGACAGCACGTAACACATGCATTTTAGATATATTTGATTAAAATATGCTATTAAAGTTCATTCTGCTTATTTAAACTTTTTTATATTTGGCTATTAGAAATTTGAAAATTATACGCTATATATCATTGGGTAGCACTGGCTATGTCATCCCAGCCGTCAACTGACAACCACTAAGTGACACCAGTTGAAGTCACATGAAGCAAAAGAACCACGCAGCTAAGCGATTCCTGAATTCTTAACCCACAAAACCTGTGAGATATAATTAAGTAGTTGTTGTATTAAGCTACTATATTTTGGAGAAGCTTGTTATGCAGCAATAGATAACTGAAGCAGTTACACATAAAAATATTAAAGAACTGATATCAATTATGCTCCACTTTTTATAGTTTAGAAGGAAAAAAATGTACCTCATTCAAGTGTCATTTTCATATTATGGTCAATGCATTTTAAACGAATACCTTCCTTTTCTCTAAATTAGGTTTTGTAGCAAGCATGGAGCCTTAGATTTATTGAATGTTTTAAAATTTTTTCCTTGTAAGAAACAGCTCACAACTACTTTTTGTTAACAACTGAAGAGCACACATAGGTAGAGAAATAGAGTGCAAAGATTTAAAGCCAATATTTTAATTAAACAGCTACGAATGAACAAAGTAATAATCTCACTGCTCCCTGTATTAGTTTCACTATTTGTATTAAAATTTGTAATCATCAACTGAAATGTAAAAAAATATTATTGCTCAGGATTCTTAACTCAGAAAGACTAAGATTAAAATATCAGTTATACCATTTTCTTGCTAGGCAATACTAAGCAAGTCATGTAGCTTCTATGATCCTCAGTTTTCTCGAGTATTGCGATAGAAATGATATCATTAATTATCTACTGGGATTATTTGAGGATTAAATAAACTAATACACATAAAGTACCGATCTCAGGCTCAGGAGCAGAGTAATATTCTAAAAGTGGGACATCTAATAATGATACAGATAGAAATTATACAGAAAATATTAAATATCACACTACATATCTGTTATGGAATATTTATAATTTCAGCTCTTATAAAACTGTCACAAATTTGAATACCTCCTATTCATCTCTTATTTAAACAAGTGGGGTATCATGCATGATTCCTGTAGTGCTCAACAGATGTCTGGCAAGCAGAGAGTCATCAGACCTCTGAGACCACACGATGTAGAGCATCCCAAAGAACATGTAAAAATAAAATTACTTAACCATGGAGATTTCTCTCTCCCCCCGCCCACCTCTCTCTCTCAAAACCCAGATGTTTGGCATTTTGCCAACATCATCCAAGACCTTCTGGATTGAGACCAAAATGAATGTAGAAAAAGAGGAAACAGTTTTAGTGAAAGCACCGCAGGGAACAAACCAATAAAAAACCCAGGAAACTCAGCACAAGCCTGATTTATGTCACTGCATTTTCCTGGCTCTCAGCTTCACTCTCCCAACCCCTAACACACATACACACACACACTCCCATTAGTGTGCTCTCCTGCTTTCAACTCTTATTTTCAAAGTCAAGCATTTTCTAAAACCCTCTTTTTATTTCACTCTCCTTCCAGTTTCTCTTCAGAAGGGAAATTTTGAACAAACATCTGAATGCTCCTGCTTCTGGGACTGTGAAGCTTTTTTACCTCATCATTTCTGTGGTGGTCCTTTTTATTTCTTAATTGTCAAGAAAACATTGATCTAACTGCTATTTTAGTTTCCATTTCTAGAGAAACAAAGGAAAGAGAGAGATGAGAAAGACAGAGAGAGAATAAAGAGAAGGAGAAGAAGAAGAAAGGGAAGGAAGGAAGGAAGGAAGATAAAAGAAAAAAGAAAATCAACCTAAAACACAAAAATATTATAGTCTTCCGTTTTTCAACAGCTGGGGGCAATCATAATGGTTTTATTTGTTTGCTTTGTTTCTTTTGGGAGGCAGAGTCAAGTAGAAGTGCCCAGCAAGTTCTCTTTCTGGTGGGAACACAGGGGAAGCAAGCTGGGAATGAGGGCTTTTAGACTTAAAAGGACAGGCAGGTCTGGTAGCCAAAAGTACCTTTTGACTGGAAATAGGGGAATTCCTTCAAAGAAATTACTTCCTCATGGTATTTTCATGGCAATCCAAAAGTAGAGCAAACGGTGTGCTGAAAACCACCCTTGGAAAAGAAAGAACAGATTGTTCAAATCAAAACTTTTCCGAAGCAGATCGTTGAAGGCTGCAAGTCAACCATCAGTGATGGCCACACCCCCTCACCCCAGCCCTCCTGGGATAAGGGGAACATTCATTCAGCAGACTCAGTGGGTACCTGCCCTAATGTTACTTTCCTAATGTTGGGTGATGACAGCTGAGGTCAGCGGCGTGGGTCCTAAAAGAGCATTGAACTCAGTCAGCAATGAGCACTCGCACACAGCAAAGTGAAGCCATCAATGATAGGGTTAATTCATGTTAACGATGCTACAAATTCATATATGCAAAGTGAGTGTGGAAAGAATCACATGAATAAGCTCTCATAGTAGATAATGTAGCCAAGAAGGATTTCATGGGAGAGGGGGAGATTTTTCAAGCCAAGAAAAAAAAGAAATACTGAAAAGTAAATCTTGTGTGCATCTGTTTAGCTCCCCAGATCTGAAGTCTGGATTTTATAAAGTGGAGGAGGAGACCAAATCTGGGTGGCACCGTTGTTTAGTTTTGCATTGTGTTTTTGCTTGCCCTTTAAGATTTTACTCCTGTCGCTACAAAAGGAGAATGGTAAATTATCTTTGAATTTATTATTGTTCAATTACTTATTATTTAAATAACGTATTTCTAGTTTGAGATGTATAGTGCCCAAGGGTTCTTCCAACAGCATGTCAGGAGCAGAAATTTGCACTGTAGGCAAAATTAGTATATCAATTAGTTATCTGCCCAGATGAGCTATATGGAAATAATAGGTCCTTAACAAAGGGTTATTGAATAAATGAGTAATTTGATTGCATTTATGTTATAGAAGCTATTGTACTACACTACAAACAAGAAGAAATTTTTCTCTGGAAGGTATGATAATTTCTTTGTCAGTGAAAAATGTTCTGTTTTTGTTCCTGTGAGAGAAAGTAGTACCAGTTAAGTGTTTCCTACACGCCTGCAAGGTTGTCTTCTGAGATTTACTTACAAACCATGCAAGATAGTGGAGAAAAAAATACCACCATGAATGACTTGAAGAGGAAGACTAGCCATTATGTTTTATGAATTTCAAATATATATCTTATTGTATATAAGTCAAAAGGGGTTGAAATCCACTTGCCTAACCGATGGTATGAACGTCCTTAAACCAGACGCCATCATGTGGGTGGTTGGGAGGGGTTAGCCAGAAATGGAATTCTGAGAAGGAAGAGTCACATGAACAAATCTCGTTGGGGCTCAAGGTCAAAGGGGTTTTAACCTAAGGATTTGATCTGTCTACTGTAAGGAGCAGGTGTATTTATTGTGTAGCAATTACTGTGTAATGACCTGATGTCAGCTAATACCCAACTCTAATGATTACTCCCTGCGTATTGACCCAGGCCCACTAAGCACACTTTGGTTTAGACTTTTCTATGTGTCCCCTGGAGTTTATATATAATTAGCTGAAGAAGGTACAAGGCAGAGAACTTGAATATCCAATCCTTTTGGTAATGGACTTCACCATCTCATGAGCTTGGTTGATGTGAATCTGTCTGGAGAAATGGACCACTGTCAGTGTCAACAAAATCACTCAGGAAAACTGAGGACAAGACCATGGAACAGGGCAGGTTCCCCAGGCAGGCAGCACCTTACATGGCTTATTGGTGGACAGGTAACATTCTCTTGGATTCAAATAGGTCTACACTTAGAAGCCAAATTAAAACTAAATATTAAAACAGTAACTAGCTAATCACTTAAAAATGATTACTGATATAGCACTACTGAGATGAACTTAGTGTAATAGTTAAAAGCAAAAACTTTAGTTCTAGCCCTGGCTGGTGTGGCTCAGTGGCTTTGAGTGCCGGCCTGCAAACCAAAGGGTTGCCAGTTCGATTTCCAGTTAGGACACATGCCTGGGTCATGGGCCAGGTCCCCAGTAGGGGGCATGTGAGAGGCAACCACGCATTGATGTTTCTTTCCCTCTCTCTTCTCTTCCCCTCTCTCTAAAAATAAATAAAAATAGAATTAAAAAATCTTTAAAAAATATTTATAAAACCTTTAGCTCTAGACTGCTTAAAAAAAACTGTGCTTCAGTTTCTTTATCCCTAAACTGGGGTTACTAAAGGTGATGAGATAATGGAGTTATGGGGATTAAGTGATTTAATTTCTATAAACCACCTAGAATAAGCACCTAGTCCACAATAAGCATTACGTAAAGTTTTGTAATTATTGTCACTGTTTTATTTAGTCAATTTTAGGAAAGAAAGTAACCATAAATAAATAAATAATATGTTATTAAGAAACTTAACTTGTTGAAGTTTTCTACTACACTTAGAATTATAAATTCAACTTCAAAAATAATTTACCAAATTCTGTAACATGTGAGGTATTATCCACTTAATAATACATTTGCCAAAATACAGGTTTCTTAAGTTAGTTCTTTAAATATAAAATGATTTCAAATCTATTTATTTCAAGTACATTTAAGATCTAAGGTATTAGTATATTTTATACCAGTAAGATTTATTTGTTAGGAAAGAAAATATTTCTTTTTTTCTTTTTTTAAAGATTTTATTTATTTATTTTTAGACAGAAGGGAAGGGAGGGAGAAAGAGAGGGAGAGAAACATCAGTGTGTGGTTTCCTCTCATGTGGCCCCCACTGGGGACCCAGCCTGCAACCCAGGCATGTGCCCTGACTGGGAATTGAACCGGCGACCCTTTGGTTCCCAGCCCACGCTCAATCCACTGAGCTACACCAGCCAGGGAAGAAGAAAATATTTCTTATCTTGAATCCATCTCTAATGTACATTCAAAAAAGGCTTTTTTAAGTCCTTAATTGCAAGTTGGGCTACTTTGCAGTCCCTCCACGTGAGTGGTAATGACACGTCTGATGCTGACAATAAAACCAAAATAACCTACAGGGAAAGATCCTAATTAGATTATTTCCCACTCTGAGATTTCAATGGAGGAATTACATTTAGAGTTGAGTAGTTTATTAATAGAAATTATGTGTATGAGGGGAAAAACTGCCTGAATTACCACCTGGTAATGAAGTGAAATGAAAGACGCTGAAGTTTAGAAATACAGTTGACCCTTAACGACATGTGGGTGAGTGACGGTGGTCCCCCTGCTCAGCCCCCGTACAGGTGAATTGACTCCACAAAACCGTGACCCCTAGTAACACCCTACTATTGACCACCAACAGTCAATTAACACACGTTTTGTGGTACATGCTTTATATACTGTATCTGACAACGAAGTCAGCTAGAGACAAGGTTATTAGGAGATCTTAAGAACGAAAAAATCCATTTATAGTGTTATACTGTATGTATTCATACTGCAAGTTTAGGTTGTCTATTTTAGCCTATGCACTTTGTCTGCAAGCTTTTTGAAATTTCTATTGAAAAAAACCCACCAATAAGTGGACCTGTGCACTTCAAACCTGTGTTGTTCAAGGGTCAGCTGTAGCTCGTATTGATGAGTGTCTAGTGGGTGGCTTAGCAGGCCCACACATGATTTGTAGAAGCTTTATAGCAGCAGCAACAACAAAAAATATAAATAAATAAATAAATAAATAAACAAACAAATAAATAAATGCAAACACTCACCAAACCTTGGGTAAACCGAGGTTTAACTGGAGAAAATTCCAATATATCCTGCGGTGAAGGGAGACATCAATTGCTGCGCACTGTTCTCCCATCACACCCATTGTCTGTCTTTGTGCATGTCAGATAATTAGGGTGCCAGTATAGTCAACTGTAACAATAATAGGTGAAGGAAAATAAATCTCGTTTGAAACTGTTACCCATTCTTCTTTTTTTCCAAACACTTTTTTATAGCAAAGAAGTCTGGGTCCTGGCCTCGAGTCTAAATAAATAATTATACAGGTGACAGGTCTAAATATAGAACCTTCATTCAGTAATGGAAGATTAAAGAACTTCTTCAACTTAAGATTTTTTTCTTTGTGAACTTTAGATTAATTTAGGGCATAGTGCAATGCAGTCAATGGCTGCTTTTATGTTCCTATAGCCTGTGAAAGTCAACTCTATCACATATCGTAAATACTTGCGCGTCACTGAGTAGATGGGGGACATGCTTTCTACCACAACAGCAGAAGACATGTTATGACTCCCTGAAACAACAAAAAAATTTCTAGCTACTAAAAGCTGTTTCCACGTGGCAATGAATCTCAGCAATCAAACCATGGGCACTGCACCCTCCCATGGGTGACGTGGACCTGCGGACCTTTTGTTTGGGGAGATCTCCTGGTGACCTGGAATGAAGATGTTCCCTTCACGTGTCAATCTCTCTCTCACCCTTACCCCTGGTTTCTCTGCTGCAGCCAGAATTGTCCTGGAACAGCTCTGACAAACCACACATCTGCTGTTTGCAGCAGATTTCCCCACTACATAGGTTCAGAACAAGAGGCCATAAGGGGCTCCAGGCACCTCGTCTCATACTCAGGTGAGTTAGCAAGGCTCCTGGGAGAGAAGCTGATGGGCTATTTAAACCAGGGAAGCTCTTGAGTTTTGGCACAGCCCAGATAATCAGGAAAAGCCTGAGAAGACACAACACAAAAGAAGCACAAGGTCATCGTCAAATCTTTTACTTCTAAAAGAGGCTGTAGTCCTATTCTTTCCTTTACACTTAATATGCACAAAATGCTATTACTGATAGTGCTGTGCCATGTGTTTTTAACCCCATACACATACAATATTTCTCATATCCAAATATACATCTTGCCCAAAGACACCAGAAATTGAGCTAAAATTTTTTTTCAGCAAATTACAGACTCTGGCTTTCTATGACTAAGACTGGGAAGATCATATTCCCATCACACAATGCAGCTTTTTGCCCTTGGCATGTCAGCATACGGGGTGATATGGGCTGTGCGTACAGAAGGCACTCCTTCGATGCCAAGAATATTAATCTCCATGCTCTGGCATTAATGTGGCTCCTCTGGCCTTGGTAAAACTCCATGCCATATGGCGTGCTGCTCCCCTGGGTTCTGAGCATGGGGTTATGGTAACAGGCACAGGGAAATATTAACAGGCATTGCAGGGTAGCGGCAAGGTTGCAAGGCATAGCGTTCTTTTTTATGTCGTTCTGACAGATGGTTGTCTAGAGGACCCTGAAGGAAAGAAGGAATATCCATATTTCCCTGGCTCCCTAAGCCTTCCCCCAAGAGTCATTGTGAATATCTACTTTTCTTACTCCTTCATTACCCACTTTTAATCTGACATCATTTTCTGCCAATTCCTTTTCTGGCATTGCATTGTTCAATATAGTAGCCACTAGCTCCATGTGGCTCTTTCAATTTCAATATAAATCAATTAAAATCAAATAAAATTTAACTTCAGCTCAATCACAGGAACCATATTTCTAATATATAATAACCATATGTGGCCAGTAGTACTATATGGGACAGGGGAAATTAATGCTCTTCTGGGAAATGAATGTCCATTCCCACAACTTCAGCTGTAATTCCCACCGAAATCGTCAGGGCCTAGAGTCTTATAATGCATTCTTGCACTGCAGTCTATAACCTCTGTCATTCTTCAGTAACACCCACACCCTCCTCCACACATGGACTAACTCAGGCCACATGCATTTTCTTCAAGTTCTGAATTGTTACTATTCAAAGCATTTCCTTTCAGCACACTGCAGTACCACCCAAGACCAAGTTCTTGAGCAATAATTCAAAAAAATCTCAGCTATTACTTCAAAGGCTTTGTATGATCTTGAGCCAGACAACTCAAGAATTCAAGAGATGCTCTTAGGGCAAGAAAGAGTGATCATAGTCACTCAGTGTTTAAATAAAGAACAGACTACATTTACATTCTGCAACATAAAATCCTCAAAGGTCAATGTCCCTTTAAGTTCTTGTAAGAAGTGATTAAAGCTATTGGAGCACTGCCACTCCAGGAAGGAGCAAATGCATACGTTAACGATAGGCAATGGTTATTGAACATGTGATAGACATTAGGTTTAGGGTAACTTCTGAGCACTTCAACAGATTATCTTGATTAAATCCACACCAACGTTCTGATGTAGGTATCATCTCCTTTACAATTTGAAAGTAATTATTTAACACGCTCAAAATAACAGAGCTAAATGGCAGAAACAAGATACGAACACGTATCTTCCTCACTCTAGAACCCATGTTCTTAAGCACAATGTAATTTTTCCACTTCAGTAAGATATTCTGTGGCCTACCGAGCTAGTTTACATGGCGTCACCTTTGCTTCTTCTGGCACTCTTACGAAGTACTTTGGGTCTCATATCAGTGCCTGACACCCAGTGACTGCTGAATAAAAAGCGCATTAATGTTACTTTTTCCCTACTTGCAGATGAGCAAACTGAAGCTCAGAGAAGTTAAAGGCCCAGAGACACATAGATGTTAACTGATAGTGTTGAAATTCAGCTTAAATCTCCTGGTATCAGTAGTGCTGACACCTGCTGTCATTACTCTAAAAAATAAACCAACGATTGTATACAATAGTTTTTCACCTAAAGTCACCAGAATTTCTAATTGTAGAGAAGATGGTAAACTCTCCCCGAACTGGCTTTCTCTCTGATAGTTAATGAATCTCTGAACATAACATAAAAACCACGAGGACTGCTTGGAGACAGAGAATTCTATTTCTGTTTAGAAGACAAATAGTAACTTTGACAGAAACTCAGTTGCCAAAGGCAAGAGGCAGGCTGAGAAGAGACTGCTCGAGCGGTGGCCTTCCCGCTTCCACACCTTTACTCTGCACGCGGGGTGGTCCCGGCCTGCCCCATGCCTTCTGTAGAAAAAGAGAGCCATACATTGTCCTGTGCCAGTGGGAGAAAAGGTACTATGGGAGGGCACGGGGCCTGCCCAGAATAAGCTGCACTAGCAAGAGATTCACCGGCACCAGCACCTCTGGGAATCCTCTCCTCTATCCACCCCAGTAACTGCACCACACAGATTAAAAATGATCAGAGGATGGCATCTGAGAGAAAAGCAGACCATGGGAGAGCTACTGGGGTTTCTCCAGGGAGACAGAGGGTCGTCAGAGGCCGAGCAGAGGAAATGGGCAGGGATTCCCAGAGTCTAGACTGCAAAACCAGAGGACCCTCTGTCCACAGACTGCACCTCCCCCACCCTCCCCCACACCCTTCAAACGCAGACCCCCTAAAGGGGAGAATGGCCTGGGGTTTCAGATCGTTTCTCTTTTCCCAGACCCATATCATCAACCCTAGGTAACAGAGAATTCCAAGGGGAATAAGAACACAAAGGGGGGAAAAAAACATTTGAGAAGTATCTGCACTTTAAAGAGCAAGAAACCAAACAGCATAGCAGGGGGTCCCAGTATTAATGGCCCAGCTAGAACAGCAATCTCAAGCAAAAGTATCTGCAGGGATACGAGGAAGGTGCTAGAAACAAGAGGAAAGTGCATGGAGTGACAGGATGTTCAACTGGGTTATTGAGTGTAAAATAAAATGTTGCTGTTGACACAATGAATACAATCAGTGAGTTGAATAATAGAATATACAGAGAAAATAGTTATTACCATGCTGGAAGATACCGTTGAGAAACTATCAGGACCGACATCTGAAAAGGAGTAAGTGACAGGAAGAATGAGGGAAACTTCAAGAGATAAGGGCAGAATTAGAAATGTCAGTAGGCGCTCCAGAAGAAAAGAATTAGCAAGTGTGTGGGGGGAGATAATATAGGAAAATATTTCCTTAAAATGTCCCAGATTCAAACATAGATTGCCAAACAGGATAGATAAGAAACACCTCAACTGCTAGACACATTAGAGTAACATTTAAGAAAATCAGTAACGGAGACGATTCTAATCTGAAAAGGAATAAGAGATAATTTCGAGGAAATATCAGATACCACAACAGTAACTAGATGGAGAAAAAGCAATGGAGTAATAATAGTTTCAAAGCACAAAAGACAGAACTAAACTATTATCTAAATGTGAGGATAAAATAAAGATATGAACAGACCAAGCCTCACACGGTTTATCACACAAATGCTGATGGGGAAGACGTCCTCAGAAAGAAAAGCACTCAATGTGCAATATAGTATAAGTCACTAGACATGCAATAAGCAGTGGCTAGCTTTTATGTGTGTATAAAACTCTAAAAAATTTTTAACATGAGATGTGTAGAGAGACTAGGAGAAGGATACTAACCAAGAGGTTGCCTTAGTTGAGAGGAAGTCATAACTATTGATAAGCTTTTGAAAAGGTCAAGAAAAATAAGCAAAAGTTTAGTAATGGAGAATTGTCAAGATTATAACAATAAAATGTTAAAAGTTTTTTAAAATAAGGAGGAAACTTCATAGGTCTATTTAAATTTGGGAATTACAAGAAAAACAAAAAGATGTGAGGTAAATTAAAATATGAAATAAAATAGAAGTAGTTTTTAAATGACAATTAACAAAAAAAAGTTTAACCAAAAGAAAGATGCATGAGGACTAAAAATGAAAAAAATTATTATTTAAAAGAAACATATTTAAGCAAAAGGCCAGAGAAAGTTTGAAAATAAAAATGGAGGAAAAGATAATACCCATGAAATATGAACCAAATATATATCCATGAAAAGAACTTTAACGTAAGATAGAATAAAATTTAAAACTTAAAAACAATCGGAAAAGACAAAGAAATCTGGTAAACATTAGTAAAAGAAATCATAATTTAGAAGGCTTCGTGACCATGAGCCTAGATATACCTTGAAATATAGTTTCAACAACTCACAGAATTACAGAGAATAGAATAGTTGAATTTACAGCTGACGGGAATTTCAATAAATTCTTCCTGAAAAGTAATTGACCAGAAATCAAAAATAATTGAAAAAGACATAGAAGGAACCAAATTAATATGCTAGGGCTAAGAGATAAACAGAATACTTTACATCCTATAAACAGAGACTACATATTCTTCTTGGCTATACAGAAAGCAATCACAAAAATTGACTGTGCACTAAGCTACAGAGAAAAACTTCAATAAATGAAAAAGAATCAATATCATATAGACCAAGGGTGTCAAACTCATTTTCCCCAGGCACCACATCAGCCTTGTGGTTGCCTTCAAAGAGCTGAATGTAATTTCAGCTCCTTAACAGTTAAGGAGTAGTTACATTTATACAGTACTAAAATTATTTCAGCCCTTTGAAGGCAACCGAGAGGCTGATGTGGCCCCCGGTGAAAATGAGTTTGACACCCCTGATTATAGACTATGTTTTTTGGTAATCAGGTCACAGTATTATAGAAATCACTAACAATGGTTAGCTAAATAATTTCATATTTATCTTAAATTTAAAATAAACAAAATATATTATTAAAATAACTACTTAGTAAATGAGACATCTGATGAAAATTTGTAAAAATATTAATCACTGAATGATAATGAAAATACTACATGCCTATTTGTAAAACATAGTTTAAAAATTACTTAAGAGAAAACTTATACCGTAAACTGAAATACAAGAAAGAATGGTGGAAAGGATGGCAGAAAAGGCAACTAAATAAAGGAAGAAAGATAATAAAAATAAAGACGAAAATTGAAATAGGGAAAAAATATACAATAGAAATAATTAACAAAACAAGAATTGCATTCTTTTAAAAGACTAATAATTTAGACACAATTCTGTAATTTAAAAAAGAGAAGATATGTAAATAATAATGAAAAAAGGTGTTTAACTAGATTTGTTAAGAGATGTTAAAATTTTAAAGAAACTTGAATGGACCAAGAACCATTAAAAAAAATTGAAATGCTGGTCAAAAACCTATGCACCACCCTCCCACTCTCTTTTCTACCCTCAAAATACCTGCCAGTGCAAGGCGGTTTTACAGCTGAGTTGTACCAACCTTTCCAGGAACAGATTAATTTACACTAGTTCCATAAAATAAAATGAAAAGAGAAAGCATTATTTTATGAAGCTGCTATAAGAACAGTACAAGGAAATGATTATATTGTAAGACAATTTCACATAGATGCAAACATTTAAATAATACAATCTAACGGTTTATGAAAAATTAATACATCATACTAATTCAAGAATGGTTTGACATTTTTAAAAAAAGCATAAATGAGAAAAACCACATGGCGATCCCATAAGGGTGGCGAAAGCACTTACAAAATTAACATTTATTTAGGTTGAAAACTTTTAAACTAAGAACCTAACAACTAAAAGCCATACCAAAGCTCATTTTTAGTAAAGAAAGTTTAGAAGCATTTCTTTTAAGTGTTAATATTGTACCAGTGGCCAAAGAAAAAGCATTATAAATGCAATATGTGGAATAAGGATTAGAAGAGAATAATTAAATAGTAGAGTAATTAAAGATTATCATAAGCACTATATACAACTTTGTATAATCAGTAATAGTCCACTGGAAAATATAAAAGAAAATAATGTTACAAAATAATATTGAATGTAAACTGTAATTAAAAAATTAAAAATCAAAGAAAATAAAAAAGAAAATGAAGTGCCACTTCCAATTTAACAAAAACTATGAAGAAGGGAAAATATCTTAATAAATGATTTCCACAATCTTTATGAAGAAAAGTATTCAAACTCTATTAAAGAATATAATAAAGGCTAAACAAATGGAATATATACTTGGTTTGTAGATGGATATCTGAAATTATAAAGTTGTCAATCTCCACAAATTTTTCAATTAGGTTAAACTAATTAGAATAAATATCTCAGCAGAATTCTGTAGAGAACTTTTCTATTGATTCTAAAAATTATATAAAATAATAAATCTCCACAAAGAATTAATATATCTTCAGTAATAAGAATAATAAGGCTAGTCTAGCACAAGAACATATAGAATGATGGAACAGGATAGATCCTAAAAACAGACTGGGAAATCTGATATATGACAGATGTATCATCAAAATGATTAGGGGAAATATGGATTATTAACTAGATGGCATTGGCAATATTAGCTGATATATAGTAATAAAATAAAGCAAGATGTCCACATCAAAAATCATCTCAAAACAAATTTCAAATTCATAAAATATCTAAATGTGAAAGGTAAAATTTCTAGAGGCAATAAAAGAATAAGACAGATATTTAAATTATTTGAGAATATATATGAAATATTTTATAAGCTCTAAGAAATATTTTAAACAAGTGTTAAAATACATTAATGAATAGTATATTGATGTGATGCTTTCTTAGTTTCAGACTTCTGAATAATACACTGAGTTTCCCCTCTTAGAGCGTCTACCTTCACACCTTCTGCCACACTCTCCCTGTGCTGTCCTCTTGTCAACAGGGGTCTCAGGGGGACACAGGATGAGCCAGGGCTCTCCACCTTCTTCTCTGCCTTCCTGCAGTCCGAACGCTGTCCACGCTACCACACCACCGGCTCGTTCTTGAGAAATAATGATGGAAATGCATGAAGTGAGAGTTCTGGCTTTGATTCTTAGGGAGTTGAGCATCTTATTATAAACATATTAGTCTTTGTGTCTATCACCCTGGGAAAAGTTAGGCATTTGAATAACAGAAGTGTTGGTCAGAACGTGGAGAAGGAAAGTAGTATGAATTGTGGGTGGAAGTAAAAATTGGTATAGCTCAGCTGAAGAGAGATCTAAAAATACTTAAATATGAATGGAATTTAGTAATCGAATCTCTAGGTTTATCCTAGAGAGAGTCTTGTTCAATCTATCATGATGCATGTAGAAGACTATTCATCATACCGTTGCTTATGGTCACAAGGAGTTGGAAGTGACATCGGTGCAGCTCAGGGTATGGAAGGTAATTAGTAATACATGCATTCAATGGCATACCCTGCAATAGTCAGAAATATGAACTCATTTTACGTTGAGAACACGGCTACATCTGAAGGATTTGAAATGGCAAAGAAAAGGAAACAAAGCAGAAGGAGACCACAGCACAGTACAACTTATGTAAATTTTCAAATGCACAGTCAAATATTCTGAAAGTTTTCAGACAGAGTTACACGCATGCACATACACATAGGAACAAGGAACTGGAGAGCTGGGAGAGCGGCATGGTGAGCCCATTAGGGTGGAGATGGGAAGGAGAAAAACAAAATGTGGTCAAACAAAAGAAGTACTTGCAGAAACACGTGATAGAAATCTACCACGTGGTTAACTCAGTTCTGTGCCCCTGAGGTTCAAAAATAAATCAATAAAATCAGGTCAGGGGGTGGGGCTCAAATACTGAGAAGCATGCATCTTTAAGATGGAGCCGAGTTACAAAATAGTTCTGGCGATGTGAAGTACCGAAGAGGGAATGCAGTCAATCATACTGTGATAACTGAGTAAGGTGCCAGGTGGGCGTTAGAAATGCGAGATAGATGAGACAAGAGGAGCTGGAAGATCTGATACAAGTGCCTTTATTTGATGCTGTCCTTACAGGAAGCCTGAGTCTAGACAGGCTGCAGTCCCGGGGAGAGGCAAGACTGGGATTTTAAAAGAAAATGCACGCAGTTTCTGAGGAAATGAGGGTGGGGTTAGTCTCTTGATCTCCTGGGCCCTTGCCTTGGGGTTTCAGAACTCGAGTTGCGACAATGGGTTAGGTAAAGGGCCAGGTCGTTCTCAGGCACAGGAAGGTCAGTCGGACCGCCCACCATTGGGTCCACCATTGGTGCTGGCATCAGATGTCTTGTGCTCAGTGGGAGGGACTTTCCATTAAGCCTCCGGCTATCAGCTGAGTTGTGATAACTGAGTCAAGAGCAGTCCAGCGGATTGGAAATCCGGCCTGACTCGGTCATGGGCAGTCTGGTGGGCTGGGAAACTGGCCTGACCCTTTCAGTGGGTACTGGAAATACCGAAGGGACCACTTTGTAAAGTATATGCTTGTCTAACCACTATGTTGTACACCTGAAACCAATACAAAATAACATTGAAATTAAACTAATTGAAAAATAAAAATAAAGTAAAATAAAATAAAATAAATTTAAGTTAAAAGAAAAAGACGGAGCCAAGGCAGCACTTAATAGCAGCACAAAGCAGGGAGTCTGGTCCGGGACTCTCAGGGAGGAGCTCAGCTCTGCAGGAGAAAGTTACTTCCGGCTTCAGGCCTTCATCTGGGCCAGATGGATGGTACTAGTACCTTCGCCAAAGGACTGTTGTGAGGACAGAGTGAGTTCATATTTGTAAGAAGGGTACTGAAGTAAGTAAAGTAAGCATTTGATTTAAAAACGCCTGGTAACTTTTATAGCCTTTCTTGATAGAACTGCTGTGAGTGCTCCTAGTTTCTTAAAGCGGATATGCAAAGACCTTACTGAAAACTATGTTGCAGAGGCCCAGAAAGCACACATATTGAAACAACGATTTACATGGTACCTTCTGATCCTTCAGGATAATGGAATTCAGTTTGAGAAGAGAATTGACAATATGTGTCAGTGAATCCTCAAGCTAAATGCTTTTGTTCTTTTTTTTTACAGACTCTAAAGAAAATATGTCAAAAATATTACCTAAATGAATCAGTAACTGAGGTATTTATAATTTATAGTATCTATTTCTGAAAGAGCAAGTCTGGTCTAACAACTTCTTATTAAATTCTAGATTTAATAACCATGGCCCTCAACTACCAAGTTTTGATTTTTTATTTCAAGACCACTTGCTTCATGTCTTTCTTTATACACTCGCCTAGCTGGTTATACATTTACTTTTCACTGGATAATTAACTGTCTTCTTAACATTTCCTTTTTTTTTTTTCTTTTTAAGATTTTATTTATTTATTTTTAGAGAGAGGGGAAGGGAGGGAGACAGAGAGGGAGAGAAACATCAATGTATGGTTGCTCCTCACATGGCCCTCACTGGGGACCTGGCCTGCAACCCAGGCATGTGCCCTGACGGGGAATCAAACCGGGACCCTTCGGTTCCCAGTCCACGCTCAATCCACTGAGCTACACCAGCCAGGGCATTAACATTTCTAATAAATCTGAAAAACTTGTATTGTCTTCACTTGTCTGCTTCCCAGCTGATAGACAAAGCTCAGAAGGGATTTAACTATTTCCTTCCAAAATGGTAACCAGGATAAAACCAATTTCCAGTTCTTGAAAGTATTTGGCAGATTTGGAATGGCCGAGATTGTTTCACAGTGCAAAAGCCAACACCATGCTGCTGGCGTCATAAACTTGTGTCCTGGTTTGATAGATTCATGAAAACCTCTGGACCACAAAACTATGTGTTTGTATCTTCCACCTTCATTATTACTAACGCCATGTAGGAAATGGATTTAAGTTATTGTTCATCTTGTCTTTTTACACTATAATTTTACATCAAGTAACTTTTTAGCAGTGACAATAACTACTCACTAAGTTTTATGTGTGAGCCAGGCACAGGGTAAAAGACATTAAGTCATTATTATTGACTCATGTAACAGGAATGCAAGGGAGGAGGTGTTAGTATTATCCCACAGGGAGATGAACCTGAGTGTCAGATAGGTTAAGCCACTCACCCAAGGCCACATAGCTTGAAAAGGTCTGTGGCTCCAATGTACAGAGGAATATGCATCGCCCTGCCTCCATCTGCATGTCGGATAGGAACATGAGAGGGCCACCATCCTCCAGTTGACTCACAGAGGGGCCGGCACCTTCTGAACTTTGGTCTCTGTGGACATATCTTTTGACTCTCAGAGCAGAAGACAGCAAGATATTCTATTTGGCATCACGTTTTCTCATTTTCTCTCATAGGTGGTTCCACCTGTTTAAGACCTCAGTTCACTATGCTCGGTCTCCTAGTTACAGCAATCTTTTTGTCTTCCTTTTTTGCCAGTTTCAGCTTTTATATTACAGCCATAATTTCATCTGGGAAAGACTTCTGAATGTCGAGGTGGAACCATACACTCTTGTGTGCTTATACGGCAAGCACCTCTAGAGACAAGCCCATCCCACACATCTCTTATTTTTTCTGCTCCTCTCCTTCATCTTACTGGACCATGCTTTTTCTCTTCCTTTTGGTACCACCAGTGTTTAGCTAGATATTAAGAGAGCAAAACAGTAGA